>SGPK01000139.1:0-51695 GCA_004802695.1 Phellinidium pouzarii
TTCATGAGGATAGCTGAATCTGATTAGCCTCCTCGATCCACAGATCGAGACAGCACTAGTGCTCGTAAATACGCATGGCGCGCATTTGACATTCGACATACAGTGCACATAGCGCATATCCCTGACCGCTGAAACATCGAAACACCACGACCGCCGGCGGCAGATCATGCAGAACAAAACTTCCCGAAACTAAAACGAAAAGTAATAAGTAACTAGTAGACTTGGCGAAAGTGAGACGTTGCCGTAACCACCAAAAATGCGGATCGCGCAAAAAAAAAAGAAAGGGAACACACAAAATTACGACGATGTGATCATCCCGCCGCCGCCACCTAGCACTCACTCGTGATCCGCATCAACCACGGTCTGCAGCTTGGAAAGCACCCCACCACATCACTGTTCTGTTCTGCTATTCAGCGCCACTATGGCGTTGCCTTACGAGCAAATAGAGCGTGGTGGGAGCAATAATATTCAAGAGTCAGCAACAACCTCACGACATTCTGGGTAAATAGCGGGAACCTTAGCGCCTGACCATTCTTTTTCTGATTCGACCGACATCGCACTGGACAACATGCACGAACGCTTTTGCTTCCGAATTACCTTCGTACATTGAATGTCAGATGCACCTCTGATCTCGGAACCCGCCCGTGAATTTTGAGCTGTAAAGAGGATTGCTGTTTTTACTTTCTCGCTATTGCCAAGTCTCTGAGCTCGGGATCGGGTGAGAACTCAACCCCAAGATTACTCGCCATTCATGCGATCCACTTGAAGAGGAAAGAGTTCCAAGTGTCAAGTCGGACAGTCCGTATGACATTCCCGGACGATACGCTGTACATCAACATGTGTACTGTGGATTGAAGACGGATTCACATTGACGCAATGTGCTCCCGCTGAGATAGGATATGATGCCGCTGCGGAAAGCATCAGATTCAGAGTTGGGTCTCGCCGTCTCATATGTGTAAATTCACTGTCCTATCATACTTTCGCTCAGCAGTCGAAAATTCAAAGAACCTTTTGCCGCATTCTTTCTTGCTTACAAGTTACAACCTAGATGATCGCCTGAGTCATCGCGAAATGCGAAATGCGAAAAGAAATGAAATGACGACGTCCAGGGCCGAACAGATTGTTTACAAGGAAGGCACGCGTACTTGCAAACTGGCCGGTTAGCACTCGCGTAACGCTTTTTTCTTCTGCTCCCATCCATTTCAGAAATGGGTGTGTGTGCAGGTGGGCGACTGACGAAATTGCAAATTTATTGAGAATTATAGTGAAACCAACAACCTACGCGATATGAGAGTGTGCTTAACGAAGGGACCTACTGAATCTCAGTGCAGTGCAATGCATACAAACTTGTACGCTTCATTCAGCACTTTCTGATGGAGGTCTCACTGAATCACATCTTGTGTGTACAGAAAGAACCAAATATAAGAGTGAACGTGATTCAAGGTGGAGATCCTCTTATTCACCAAACACTTACATACGCTCCAACTCTCGTATCTCAAAAACACCGTCAAGGTACAGAAGGCATAGTACTAGGCCTGTTCATATATCCTTCCAAATAACCCGGCCCCCCATTCTAACCCTCCCTGCCCACATATCTCCAAACACTTGCACACCCCAAAATAAACACAAAAAGGCCATCGAGTAACCCCACCCAATTGTGTTTGTGGGTCTTTTCCACAGTCCCCAGATGTATGTGCTCACACAGCCCAATCCAGTGCAGAAGGTATGACCGAGTCCGTCACCGAATCCCAAATTCAATTCACTGCTCATCCCATAGCATTCTCGTGACCTATTTCCCAATACACTATACGTGGCCGGCCTCGCAGATTACGCGATTCCGTGACTTCGAAGCATCCGGAGGCNTTTTTTTATGTGCATGTGCTCTCGAACGCTAAGTGCAGACTAAATTATACCTTCCTTACNTTTTTTATATACTAAATGCAGCGATGCAACGTCCGAAGACAGTGCGAAATAAGTACCGTCTACGTATTCAGGCGAGAACTACGATTACACGAGATGAGCAATGGACCTGAAACCAAATTATGAACATTGAAGCAAGGTTCGAATTGTACGACGCGCATCAAACATCTAGGTCAATCCGAGTTGACTCCACGAATAATGGACGCGCCCGGGTGCAGTTCAACCCATACAGTTTGATCCCCTAATATAATACACTCACTCGACCTCGGGAAAGCTTCCATAGGCCTTTTTCCGAAAGCGTCACAATGAGAGGTACACAGATGTACTAAGTACCCTTTCGTATAAGATTTTTCGAGTTCTTCATCATTCTTCTCCAACCCTTCAACGCCCGCCTCTTAACCACCCCCCCCCCCCTCAAACCTTCAACCCCTCTCTACCCTTGACCCTCTTAATCCGTCCCTATAATGACTCAGAGTCACATGTCTTTTTTGTCTTCAACAGATCTTGTTTCTTGATTGAATTCGACGAAGATACAATTTCATCAATGATGCAAACCTTCTTTCTTCCGCGTTCGAGCCCGAGCCCGAGTCCTAGCCGGAATCTACCGAATCCAGACAACCGGAGTGATAAGATAACTACCTACCTAAGTTCTTGATAAGTGCCACCACTTGCAAGTCTATCTCAGCCTCGAGGCAACTGAAGCTCGTTTTCCATTAAAAAGGCAACGAATCGTACACTTCGCGGAAAGAGCGTCGATCAACGTGTCTGACGCGTCGTCGATTCGTCGTTGGCTGGCTCTCGGTCCTATTTGGGCCTTCTTTCTCAGCTCATACTACTTATATTCAGGGTCATGGTTGGCTCTAGGTCTTGTTCCTGGAAGATGGCGATGATTGGACGCGGATGATCCATTATCCACCCATCCATCACGGCGAGCCTCGACGAGTCGAATTTCTAATAAGCAATGCGCTGGCAGGTTTGAATAGTATAANTTTTTACGATAGTCAAGTACAATATAGACGGACTCACCGGGTCCGGCGATTTTAGGAAATCACAGTACTCAAACTAAGGACACAATAAAGATGGAAGATTTAATATTCCGTTATGTATGGCCTTTAAGATGCCACTATACTCGAGCTTCTCTCTCGCTATTTTCTACTCCCGCAGTCTCTAGCTTGAATACGCGGGCGCACATCACACTCCCCAGATTCACATTAAACACTAAAAATAAACCCGAGGGATTGCACCCATGTAGGTTATGTGTTAAATATGGAGAGGACTGTGCGTGTGATCGGCCGAGAAGATAGACGAATGGTCATACTTTACTTGAATTCTCGGGAGGCGAGAGCGAAGAAGCGGCCGGACCGGGAGTATGTTCGTCTTCTTCAAATTATTGTCTGAGCTCCGGATGCGTATCGGTGGGTTTATACTCACATATACGAGACTTGTGTATGTCCAAATGTAAGCGTTCACTTAAAATTTCGAAGGTACATTAATAAATATTGAGTAGTCGTAATTGAAGAAACTGAAGTTCTTTAATCGCATGAGTCTTTGGCAATGCAATACCGATGCTTAGAATGGTAAGATCGACGCTAGCAGTAGAACTTGTACTCTTCCTCTTCAATTTCAATCAGTTCCCGGCGCTCATTAAAAATGCTATTTATGACCGTTTTATGTGACTATAGTTAAGTAGATTTCTGAGGCTCAGTGTTCTCATAGTCGAGAATCAGACTATCCTCGAATGCGGCACCTTCTAGTCGGACATAATCCCAAGTCACTGTCAGT
The DNA here is from genome assembly GCA_004802695.1 of Phellinidium pouzarii. Taxonomy (NCBI): domain Eukaryota; kingdom Fungi; phylum Basidiomycota; class Agaricomycetes; order Hymenochaetales; family Hymenochaetaceae; genus Phellinidium; species Phellinidium pouzarii. The sequence continues at coordinate 3,703 of SGPK01000139.1, forward strand.
TTCATCTACTCATGATGAACCTAGAATACAGGAAGAATTGTCATTAGTGCATAAACAAGCTTCGGAGACCCAGAATTTCCTTCCTATATTTCACCGTTTCCGATTTCTCAGCGTTAGAAGTACGAGTACTGAGAGATGGAGACGTATACTAAGAGTAAAACTCCGTACATGCGGCCAACGGAGACTATTGTAACAGCCGGTGTCAATTCTTAGCAGTACCAAAGGAAGAATAAGTTACTCAACTCTAGAGGATAAATATCGATAGAACCATAGAGTAAGCATCAGACTCCAGAGTTCAGAAAATCAGAGGATACTGATGAACGATTGGTGAGACCTGAGTTTTCTCTTTCGACATACGCCCACTTCTACTCGCAAACCACAATTCTCTCCACCAATGAATGAGGATCTTATCTCGCCTCCCTGAGGAACTATTATCGGATTTTTTTAGGACTTCATGCTGATGAACTTGGCTGTGTGAATCCTTCTAGGACATCTGCGACCATGTTGGTCTCTTAGGTTTTCAAGTACTGGCACCGCTTTTCCTTATCGTTATTGACCCTTTGGTCTGGTGGCATTCAACGAAGATATATTCTCTTTAGAGACTCCGAATTGTCCTAATATTGTCAATCTCCTTTATTTAAGAATATGAGATTTGGAACAGGCCGTAGCCGTCTGTTTTATGCGCACTGTTAAGCTCTTGAGACATGACAGTAATGCCAGGCTAAACTTGGATTGTGTGGCTGGAAGAGGCACTGTGGCTACGTTAACAAAAGCGATACCCCTGAGAGCGCCCTACGAGATGGCCATGACGAGACAACACTGCATCTCTAAACTTTCTCTCTATGGTTCGCCCTGAAAGTGTCCTTAGGCCTTTCATCTATGTTCAAACACCTCATATCGTCAATCTAGACCACTTATTAGGCATGACCGACGCCAACTGCCATCTTTGACCCATATAGCTACTAAACCCATGATTACATTGCTTCCTGGGGTTGCTCTCAGTGCCGCGAGCCGCTATTTTTCTTGTCAAAGACATTTCTAGCATCGTAACGGAACTCTCAGAACTTTATTGTGTGTATTCCGACACTGCACAAGATTGTATTAGAGTTAGACATAAGTGCCTGTATCAGCAGCTTTTCAATGACACGATCATCATAACATCATAGATGCGGAGCCTCGCATTCTCATTATGCGCCTATGGAATTGATGCGCGATGTGCAGCCTTTGCAAATGCGGCTCCATTTTTAGAGGAAGTGGATCAAATAGGGAGTTGAGCTCGGGGTAAGTCTCATTTTCGGATTAGATTTTCGTTTAGCATCGTTCTTATATTAACCAATGAATTAGCGCTTACATTCGACCATGGGAAGCAATTGAATGTGTGGATACTTTGGTAATGCTCGAGAACTCGGCACGACTCTCACAATGAGTTATAGTTTCAGACGCATCCTTCGTTGTAGGACGGATTGCGGATAAGGTCAAAATGAAAGTGCCTCAGAAGCTACATGTATGCACAACCATTATTATCGATTCGATGCTATAGAATGATACAGACATATTGCACTCTGCTTTTTGTCATATTCCGTCAAGNAAAAAAATAGGGCTATTCTAGAGATAATAGTTGATATTCGACATACTTATGGGAGGTAAAACTCGGTGCCATTGCATTGTACATTGAAATTAAATGCTTCATTTTTCTCTTCTTTTTAAAAAGACGCTCGTCTCAGCATTCCAATGCTTAGCGGCCTGGCCACAGCCGACACCATTTAGATTTGATAACCATCTCGGACAAGGCCTTGTAAAAATGTGATCACTGTATGATCAAACACCCCTGTCTCCTTTATAACCTCTCGGATGCGCTTGTCACGTTCTGAGATTATTGCGAGCTGTTCGCCAATGAATGCACGTGGGTCGCTTACGCCAGCGATGGGGTCTTCTACGGGCACTTCACTGGAGGACAGCTTTGAGTATGCTGCCTGATAGCCTACACCTTGCTCCTCGAAGTCTATTGAGCGCAGCACCTCGTCCGGATCCTCTGCGGCGGTGGACTGCGCACTTTGCAGATGCCTTGATTCACTAAACAATTTGACGAGTTCGACGAATGCTGCCGGCCTGTGTTGTCGTGATATATGAGAATTTACGTCGGGAGAAGAGGGAAGTCGTAGTACTTACCATTGAGAAACAGCAGGCTCCGACAGCGTGATCGTACTCTGCGTAAGCATCTTCGTCAACCCTACAATGACGACCTTCCTATCCTTCGGAAGCATTTTTGACACCTGTGGCAAGACGACATTGCCCAAAAGCTGCGACCATAGTCTGGTTAAGAAATATAAGTAATCGACACTATGTCAGAATATGCCAACAGGCACTCACTGCGGCTGCACCTGCTCGACAGCACCTATGAGGAAGTCTGGAGACAACCCGTCTACGCTAATGGCCATTGCATACATGAAAAAGTACACCAACGAATACAAGTATTTGTCCGTCCTTGCTGTCTGCAAGCGAGTGAGTAGCATTGTAACAATGCTTTTCATGTACTGTCCGAGCGGTGCAGGTGGAATGAATTGGAGGATAGCCTGAAGTAGTTCGAAGCCCCATGCATCATTGGCCTTCGATGGAATAAGTTTCTGCTGCACGACGGCTAGAACGCTCGTAAATTGGCCCGTGCTAGTGAGCTGTGCACCGTCGCGCCGAAGGAACGCTTTAAGTAGCCGCACTAGTCCTGGAATGCTTCCCTTCTGAGCCCAACTCGAAGGCTGTAGCAGAAATGGAAGGAGCGAGCGGTATTCAGCGGGGAGGTCGCCCTGATGCAGCTCGAGCATTTGTGAGAGAATTTGAAAGACGAAAGGAATGAACTCTGTAACGATGCAATAGTCGGTCAGAGAGCTATGATTATGTTGCATGAAACTCTTACGATCGATGTCTTGCTGTAAGATAAAGGTCATCGGGGCAAACAAGCCCAGTTCAAACGTCGCCAGGGTCTGCGGAGAAATGGAAACAGTAAACCTATTACACGCCGATGAGCATTCTCATGAAGAGACAGAAAACATTATTATATACCTAATAAGTGCAGAAATGCTCTCGAACAAGTATTGGTCGAAGTTAGGATTACTCGGGTTTTTGGCGATAGCTCCAAGGATGCCAATGAGGCGTTGAAGGAGCCTTTCGTAACTATGTACGAGCGTTGTACGGGCGGTAATAATGACCCGCATTACACCTAAGGTACAATTAACCAAAGTTGGGTCCAAGGACTTCATACGTACATTTCATTAGGTAGTCATTCTCAGCAATCTTTTCGGGCGTGCCGCCGGACTCAATCTTTGTCAGTGAAACGTTGAGAATTTCAAGAGCGATCTCGCGGATGTCTTCATGGTTGAAACTAAAATTGGAGTAAATTTGGTCAGTAGAGCCCGTAATTGGAAAACTGCTCACAGGAGTTGTGTGCCGCCGCGTTTGATGAAGAGAATACGCTCAATCGTTGTCGCGGCATAAGTATAGCATACGTAATTAGTCGAGCCGAGATGGCGAAGAAGGAAAGGCAGAACGGAGATGAGTTGCTCTTTTGTAAGCTACAGTTCATTAAAGGTTAGACAGGATTGGTCTGTTTTAAAATGAAAGACCAACCTGGTTTCGGAACGAATAGAGGAAGCGAATAGCATCCACTTGGAGAATAGGATGAACTGCATCTGCTTCGGCTTGCAAATCTTGAAAGACGTGCTGAGAGAAGAACTGCACGACGTCGACGAGCAAATTTGTGCTCGTCACACCTTGCTATGCGACCATCAGCTATCATGCTTGCGCCTCTGAGTGTTGCAGCCTCACCTGAGCAGTGGCCCCACGTGTCGCAACAGCAGTGAGGAGGTAGACGCTCTCATCTTTGCGCTTCCAAGCGTCATCACCACGCGGATTCGTCGTATACGCCTGTAGTCCACGACCAACCCAGCCGAGGACCACCTCCGTTGTATCGGTTTCAAAGCCACTCGCGACAAGTGCGCGCAGAACGTCCGCGGCAGCCTGACGACGCGTCGTGCCTTCCGCAGTGAGGCCACCCGAGGTCGTGGCAGCAGACGCACTCGCAAAGGAAAGGTCGACACGTACGTACTCAAGTGGGTCATCTTCAAACTGCTCGACTTCATGTTCGCGTAATGTGACGTTCGGGACAACGACGCCTTCAACAAGTCCGGCGATAGTCTCCTTGCTCTCGAATATTGCTCGGTAGTTACCCGAACGAATGGCGGTACTCAAGAAGCGCAGCGACTGTGAGACAAGTCCATCATATGCGAGGCCAGACCGCTGGCCGCCTCCAAGAAGTGTCCACAGGGCACGTACAAATGACTCAACGGATGCCGAGCTTGTGAGTAATTCTGGGTAGCGGTGGGTATAGAGCTCCCCAAGCTCGAAAATAGCGGTTTTGATTTGTGATGCAACACTTGGCGTCGGTTCGTCCGCGTCAGTCTGCAACTCGGGCGGGTCCCATACCAAGAATCGCACGAACATGCCATACTCAGGACCNAAAAAATTCAGCATGTGCATCTTCGAGGGCTGGAGGTAAATCCTGGCAACCAAGGTCATAGAAAAGGTTTAACATTACAACCATTGCCTGCGCGACAGTCTCCGCTTCTCGCTTCTCCGGGAGCGGATTATCAAGCAGCATACCTGCCGTGTAGCGGAATACTTGCAAGAAGGGCTCTACGAAACGCGAGAGCACAAAATTAATGACGGTGTAAAGTCCGTCGGATCGCATTTCGGATCGCCAACGGCCAAATATTGAGTGGGCAGTTTCGAGTACAGACAAGTTTGTGGAGTAGGATTCCGGCGATGGTGATAGAGCTTGGACAAGTTGCTGGAAGAAATAATAATAATAAGCTAAGTCTCTGTCTGATCACAAAGCTACAACATGATTGGATTGAAAGCTCCCAGAGCTCAATGACTACGTTGGGGGAAATGATAAACATAAGATATTTGTTGCCAAAAAATTAGCAGCCACATGTAGGCAGGAAATGGTTGAAGTTCCTCGGGAGCGCATATAGCGGAACAACACAGAATGTAAAAGACAATATACTCACATCGATGAGGTCATCCCAACATTCTGGAAAGTCATATCCAGCAATGATAGATATTGTTTCTGCTACTTGAGATCGCAAGTTCTTGTCGGCCGGGCCTGAAAGTGAAATCATTGCCGGTACAAGCAATGCACGCAGCTGGCGCTTTTCTTCCTCTGGAATAAGCGGTTCATCCTACTCCATGTTAGCGTAATACATCGTACTCAACTGAGAGAGAGCACACCTCTTCCCACCGCCGCTTCACAGTGTTCTTTAAAAAGACGCTGCCTGCCAATCGGACAGATCGATCCTGCGTCGAGCCTAGGATGAGCTGCAAGAGCACAGGAAGAAAGCCCTGTTGCACAGAGAGGGTAGAGAGATTTTGCTCTGCCTGTTTTCTGGTCGTCGGGTTCAACGACGCAAGCAGCAGCGATGGGAGGTCGGACATTTTCAATGGTGAAGGGATGAAGAAAGACTACCTGCGCGACGCGTGTTGACGTTGTCCACGTGACTAAACGATGAGACGGTGACGCGAAATTCAATTGGCCCGGCGTTACGAGTCACGACACCAGTACCAGTGCCATCTGACAGTTTTTTCATCGCTCAGGCTCGCTTGTATAGTCGCCGCTGAGGATAACGCGTCATCTGAGCTTTTTAATTTTAATTAGGGCCCAAGGGGTTATATTCGAAAATTCATATGTGTCCTTCGTCAAACTACTAGACAACTTTCCGAGTCGTGGACATGGGCATGAGATTTTGTTTGCGCCTACCTCTAAAAGGAAATAGCTACGTAACTTGCATTGATCCCTGATTTCTGGCACTCTACGTTGAGGACCTTTAGGTTGAGCTGGCTCACCTATTTGTTATACGATAGGTATCAGGTGCGTATCTAAACCTGTTATATTCCGTTCCTAACTCAAATGAAAGTGTGCTTCAATCCAGTGGCCGGTGCAGTTGTTATCATTTACGACACATTGATCACATTACCCGAGAAAATACATCTTGTATGGGTGATACTCTTATAAAGTACGCAAATGCTTGAGAGCCTATGGTATTCGCAAGAATTCTACATATCTTTGCTCGCTATGTCATGATTGCCATATCTGTGGTCACCATCCTTGGTTTGTATAGGCAGAAAAACTGGCATACATCTCCGGACGACTCTAATTTCTTCTCAGCTTTTGTACCTCCCGTCAACATTGATAAGCAATGGGTCAGTAATTATTAATAGACTCAGGCATATGTAATTAATCTTGGTCCCTATCATACAAAACGTAGTGAATGGAACACAAAAGTTTACATTGTCCATGATTTCTTCAGGTGTGTGCGCACTGTTCAAGTCATATCCGTCGTGGATGTCAGCGTAGAGATCATAGCCTTAGGTACGTTTTGAGAGCTTCCTATAATATATAACCCTTTGACTTGTTTCCGCAGGCGTCCTTTTCTATCGTCTGTACTCTTCATGGCACTTCGGATGCCGCACAATCCTGATGCTCGTTGCCATATTTTTATCGGTAAGACGATGTCCTTTGTTGGTACGGTAGCAACCGTAAACGCGATCAACGGCGAATGACTACTTCCTCCTAAATCAGGTGGTAGCTTCTAATATCTGTATTCGTTTTACAATCACAAATAGTATCATGTACCTTGACCTCCTTGCCATTCGCACTTGCTACACAACTGCAACGTCTAGATGGTTTTTCTTGGTATTTCGCCGGCGGCGAGTTTTCCACAGCCTGGATTGGATGCGAGCGTTGAACAATACGCTTCTGTTGGAAATACTCAACCTTCAACGTACTTTCTCTACTAGTGGCATGTGGCATGTGGTCGTGAATACCGCTGCAATAATAATTGGCATCACCTGGAGAGGCATTCAATACCTTTAGAGCTCTGCGCGTGTTCTCGTCCCACTGATAATAGGTCCCATTGGACTGGTGGCGTTTGCATTTTATGAAGCAAAGTTGCTAGCATGCCCATAGCGAGCGTCCTAGTAATGCATTAATCAAAGAGGCAAATCATAATCATCCTTTTAGATTCCTTTCCAGGTCATAGCGTCGAGGGAAGCGGTCAGTGGGTAATTGCAGGGATTCTTCACGAATTTCTTCATGTTGGGGCTTTCTGTGAGCAGATATCCATTATCATGATACTTTAAAATCTATTGAATCGCTTTGGTGACGTAGACTACCTTACAATCTACTTTCGAAAATGCAAGGATGCTTCTCCGCTCAGATCCTCTACTTCTCACGACAGCACTCACTACTATGCCAATCGGCGTTCTCTCCGGGATCAGTGTCGCGAAGACAGGTCGCTATCATCCGTAGCTATGGTTATCCTGGGCATCATTCATGATTGGAGCAGGCATTTTCAGCATGCTGCGTGCAGTCACCGCTCTAGGCGCATCAATCGGTTTTCAAATCTTTGCATCTATTGGAATCGAAATTCTTCCCACGTGCAGCTCTTTCCTCGCACCGACTCCACTGTCACCCCATGCGAGTGCACTTGCATTTTTCATGTTAATTCGATTTTTCTCGCAGAGCTGGGGAATCTCCATTGGAGGTGTGGTCTTGCAGAATGAGCTTGCGAAACGGCTACCCTTGGAACTCTCTCAGTTTCCGGGTGAGACGTCTATTGCTTTCTCAGTCGTACCTGCCATCCCTGAGTTGAAAGAGCCTCTAAAGTCTGAGGTACGCGCCGCATTTGCTGACAGCCTAACAATATTCATATATGCTTGTTGGTGTAGCTACGCTCGGACTTTTAGCGAGTATGCTCATGAGAGGTTTACCTCTTCGGAAAAGTCAGACGAATATCGGGATAAGATTGATGAGAGGTTGCGGAGAGAACTCAATCTTGCGGCCGAGAGCACTGGCACTTCGGTCGCGCTTAGTGACGCTAAAGAGAACATTCAATTATAAATATGGGACTTAATTCCGCATGTCTACCTCGTGTATTATGAATATTTTGCGTGCAAATAATGGATCTTCCCTCACAAGCTTGTTACCTTTGATATCGATCTCCAGAATATTTCTATATATTAATACGTTCAAAAACTGTTACAAATGTTACTCGTACGAGGAATAACCGTCACCATCAAGGTCCTCCATCTTTGTCTCGTGTGCTATATATCAGGATCAGCACTGAGTTTATAGAGATGCGAACTCACACTAGTTTTCGGCTGTCTCTACATATGAGTTTCACAATGTGTTTCGATGCCCCAGCTCCTCACTAAGTATATATTCAATTAAAACTTCAAGAAAGTTATAAAGTGCAGTTGCTGGAGATGGGGATATGATGTCCTGGAAAAATACCCATTGTATCTGATAGGAAGTTAACGGCTATAGCCTTCCAGTCGTATCATATCAACATTCTCTTGATACAAAGTTCTAAACTGCTCCCGAAATTTGTTGCTAACTATTTTTGTTGAGCTTGAAACATAGACGATACAAGCAGTGCTTCCACTACTGAGACACTCACCAGAGCTAACAGCGGAGCGGAGGACTTAAATAAGATATAGAAACTCTGTATGCTACCATCGTTATCCTATCTCCCCCAATGCATGGACTAACAACGCGTGCCGATAATCTGCTTGTTGGACTCTTCCACCTATATGTCATTAGATATATCACGGGTGAGGAGTTATCTTATTTCTTATTTCTGTGGCGGCCGTTCTAAACATTGAAATGATTTAACAGCGGCTGGTATAGCCATTCTTGTTTATGATACATTTCTCATGCTTCCTGATGAGATAAAACTCGTTTGGTCTACATTTCCCCAAGTTCGCAAGAGCAGCATGCGTCTCGTGGCTGCAAAGATATTATTTATTCTTGCTCGCTACACAATGATTATTATATCCATTGTTGAGATGTTTCGTACGTATGGTATATCAGAGCAATCACAGTATATTAAAGTCTAATTGAATATTCCTCTGTAAGTTGAAGCGCCGCTTTCTACTCTTAGCGATTTATGGGTGAGTATCTTCAACAAATCTAATAGAATTCAATGCTGACTATACTAAACAGTAAAGGTTCTTTTGGGGTGAGCGATGTCAGAATCCTAACTCGAGCAATAGGTGTAGGCGTGCAATATTTGCTACATCTATTGCAGTTGCACTCGTAGAAATAGCAGCTTCAGGTTCTGAACAGCATTGTTGGAGTTTTGAATTGCTAATAAAGGGCTCACGCAGGTATCGTTTTCTATCGCTTGCATTGCTTGTGGGGATTCGGTCGTCACGGAACTCGAGCATTAATTGGCACGTTCGCTGTTTGCAAGGCTTTAGTATGGATATTCTTGGCTGTGTCGATGGCTCAAATTGAAGGTGGTGCGTCAATTGTGCTTAATATCCTGAGCGAGCTTTTCAAATCAAGACATGTTATTGAAATTGGAACGACTCTTTAGGAAACATCGAATTCATTGAATTCTCTAACATTAAGACATGCACTACGTCAGTGGAACCCCGAATCGCAGTCGGTATATATGCACCAACGGCGAGTAATCTAGATTGTTGATATACTCTCACTCCTCAAAAGTGTGGCTTACATACTGAGCTATGCAGGTTGCCTCTGACTTGTTCGCTATTTTACTCCTGCTCTTAAATGCTCTATCCCGTCCTCGTTTAGAAAGCCAAAGACTGTTAGGAATATTTTATCGTGATGGTCTGCCCNTTTTTTTTGGTGAGTCCTTTCGAATATGCATTTTCTATGTCTGACGTGTCTGACTGTACTGAATTTCCACAGACCTTAATCAGTTAGTTGATTTCTCACGAGCACATAATATTAATTGGAAAGTCTGCAAACTGACCATCGTCGCTATGTATTTTGTACAGGTATGCGTCTCATCAACCTTGTTCTGACAGCTTCTGCTCCTGTGAGTGTGGGCGCACGATATACGTTTTTGTTTAACCTAATATTCTCTTGGAAAACTCATTGTAGAATACCCTGTTCTTCCTCTGGGTAATGTATGAATTACATTATGGTCTGTGTTCATATGAAGTCACTTATCTTATTGCATCCAAAGGATTTCTGGAGCGATGGTCACGACAGTCTCTTCCCGAGCTTTCTTGAGCCTACTCCGTGCTGGCGAGAGTATTGAAAATGACTTCGAGGACGAGAATGACGTTCCACTTTTCGAGATGGGACATACTGAAGTTGACAATCGAAACGAGCACCCCTCTTTTAGTTTCGCGAAGACTTCTCTCATTCACACGCAGAGTGTATCTTCAATTTGAGCTGGAGGTTCAACTTAGTGGCGGAAGGGGCTCTGTGTTTTAATGCCTCCAGAGTTAATATTATATATAACTTAGACTTAGACAAATAAAATGAAGTGGAATGGACAATGAAAGAGACATTGACGTCAAATCTTAAGATCTGCTGATTGCCGAGTCACTCAGCTTCTGGCTGCTGGGAGTCTTCAGCTTGTCCCTGACGCTGAAATTTTATACAGAGCTGTCTACGATTCATGTTTCAATCTGGTCGGGAATAGAAAAAATTGGGGGTAGGATGCGATGCGGAAAATGCCTTTGCGGCTGACTGCTCCCGGGTCAGCCTCGGGTTAGTTTATTTTACTGCAACTTTCATCTTCTCACTTTGTTTCATTTTCGAGTCATCATAGCCCCCACAATCACATACAGCAAGACGTTCACTACACACGCCGCTCTTTTAAAGTTTTTGCATCTTTGATGGTTGACCACAGCATTCAGTCAGGATCCTCCGACCCTTCATCGCTTCCTCTTGAAATCGTCATCCCTGGAATCAGCTCTATCGTCATTTTCCTAAGTCTAACAGCCTTCCTTGTTTATCGTGTATGGCGTGCGCAAAATACTCGAGCGCAGCGTTTCTGTCGCAGTCCGAGTCTGAGCGTTTTGGCAGATCGCGAACGAAATCGGAAGTGGCTAGAGGAACTTGGGAATTTGAAAGAGCTCAAGCATGAGTTTGGCCAGACGCTGAAGGGGTGGTCCAATGGAAGGAGTAGTCCGGATTCAAAATACAGAGGGGATTGTGAATTTGTCGACAGTATACCGCTCTTAGGGTTTCCTTCGCGACCGCAGAAAGCTTTCTTCCCTGGGCGACAGGTTTTCTCAAAGTCCCTTCGAGATAAGAAGATTTGGCCGAAATTTCCTTCGCTTGATCTTCGTATACCATACTTTAACAAGCGAGGTCGTACCCAGATGATTCCGGAAATCCGCGTTACTGTCCCTCCCAACCCGACTGAAGATATTCCCGCATTACAGCGAGCTTGGTCCGAGACTGTTGAGCGGGACATTGAACTCGCGATTAGTGGCATACTTGATGCTCGTATGCGGGCATACTACCGTGGGAACAAGACTTCAGCGTCCAAATCTCAACTCCCTCAAAGCAGACACTTTGAGTCGGTGCAACCCGAGCTCACACGCCAGCGTATCGCGTCGCCTTCAGACCTCAACATCACACTCCGCAATGGATCTGGACAGCATTTCCCGTTATCTGCAGTTTCTAAGAGTCCCTGGTCTTCATGTACTGGCTCAGCAAATGCTAGTGGCGAGAATCTTTCCAGCAAGGGCAGCATCAAAATCACTATTGACCATGAATCAAGACCGCTCGACCTCCCAACAATTCCACAAGGCTCATCTTGTATTGGTTTTCCGCACGTTCGCTCTTCCGTCTCGTCTGCTGGATCTACGTTCGTTTCGACCTCAAAGAACGTTGTTGATCAAGGATGTTCGAAAACTGAGAGTGGTTCAAGTGCGCCAAGGCCAAGTGCCTCTTGTAAACTCGAGTCTTCTGCCAATCCCCCGAGAGCTAATACTGCTTCCCTACGACAACCGCCCTGTGCGCGAACATCAACTACGTCTCTGTGTTCTGTCCTTAGCACAGAGGATCCGGCTTCTTCTGTTAATTCTTTCACTTATCCTTTTGGTTCGCCGAGTGCCAGTGCATCTCCAACAGCAAGGTCAGCATCGAGTCCAACTCTTTCCGTAAAGTCGCCTGTCACGCCTGTCAGTCACACCCTCAAGTCATCTCTTCCCAGCTATGATAAGAAAACTTCAATCATTAAACCGGTCTTCGAAAGCGCTCTGCCGACGCCGCTCATTCCTTCCACGTACACTGCGCCTACGATATCGTGTTCAGAAGCTTTTGCGTATGTCGCTTCTCTTTCCTCCCTCCTCCAATCTAAGCCTATTAAGAACGCCAACGTCTCCGTTTTTGACACGGGAAATCGGACAGAAGGCTCAATCGTTTCACTCAGCGGACTGGCTGGTGTTGAGCTATGGGTCGAAGATGACGTGGACTTGTACTACTATCGAGATCCTTTGCAAAGCGGCGACGAAGACAAATGCGAATAGCTCTAGGGTATGTCGAGATTATGTAAATTTGGGTGAGCTTGATATGTCACCAGGAGATTACATACTAGTCAGAGTTTCAATATTTTCGTAGCATACATGCACTGTACAGCGGAAATCTGTGCCACTCTTGCGTTTACTACGAGTTTACGATATACTTGGATTCCTTTTCACTGGCTTCGTTCGCACCCGAAGTGCCAAAATCCAACAGTGTATGTGGCTTATGTGTTGTCAGTTCTCAGTGATANTTTTTTTTCAGTCCAAGATATACACAGTTGAATAGATGATCCGAAATACGGATTTGTTTCTCAACCCACTAGTCAGATTGTCAGATAACTGGAAGAGAGGAACAGTGACTCTATAGTGAATCTCACCGAACAATAAGGGAAAGAAAGGGAAGACTTTTATCTCTATAAGCGAGCGAATAATCCAAGTAAATACTTATGCATGAAAAGAAAGAAACATGAAAATTAACGTGCAAATTCAATAATTTTGAATCCGATGATAAACCGGTCTTCCGACCAGGGTTACGTAATTAAAGAAACAAGCCGCGGCATTGGTTGGTCTTCGTAGATCTTTCTTCCAGTGTCTCAGGACGTTCTTCAAGTAAACTTATACAAGAGAGCAGTCCAATACTCAGTCAAAGGCTTTTTGAACACTTGATATTCAACTTTCAGAACGCTTTTATTGCCAAAGCAATAAAATGAATTACCTTCAACTAATTCTTATCTGTGCTCCAAATTCTTCTCAGAAATTCTTCTCATCTCCGCATGCTTTCCGCGGGCGCTCAGCGGTGCTGGGAATCTCGCGCCCTAATCAGGAGCTGAAATGACATGGATACGACGCCTAGATTATGATGGTGAGAGCTATTGAGAGCTATATCTCATCGTCTGCTCATCGCCGACACCCCTTCTCCCAGAACACTGGCAAGGAGTCATTGACTTCGGTATCGAAGTGACTGCAGTCGGCTACGTACTTCTGTCTTCTGCTCGTTCGTCAGCTATGGCTAAGGACGCGAAGGAAGATGTCAGTGTTTCGACTGAAGTAGCGAGCAATGCGCACAATGGTCATGCAGCCCACAGCGACGCCGCCGTGATTGACCATGCAGATAACAAGCTCCTCGCTGAGCTGGGATACAAGGCCGAGTTCAAGCGCGAGTTCTCGGTATGTCTTATCTTCTACCACATTTGCCATTTTGACTTATGATTCTTGCAGCGAATTGAGACAATTGCGTTCGCGTTTTCGATTATGGGCGTGATCGCGTCTGTGTCATCGACGCTTTCGTTTCCGCTCGTGTCAGGAGGGCATGTGGGCATGGTGTTCGGTTGGCTCATCCCGTCACTCTTTGTCATGCCCATCGCACTTTGCATGGCCGAACTCGCTTCCTCTATGCCGTGCGCTTATATTTGCCACCATGTTCTGTCGAAACTACTAGTAATGGCTACTCTCTGTCGGACAGGACGAGTGCGGGCCTGTACTACTTCTCTGCAAGACTTGCACCTCCACGCTGGTCTGCGCTAGCTAGCTGGATAACCGCATGGGCAAATATAACGGGCCAGGTCACTCTTGTGTGTTCTATTGATTTCACCTGGTATTTCTAAATTATCCATCCATTTATTATTTGAGCTTGCTAAAACCGGATATAAATGTGCTCAGCGCACAGATGATAACTACTGCACTCGCAGTAGGATCCGATGGCTCCATCAATTTGGGGAATGGACCTACATTTGGCATTCTGCTCGCCATCCTATTCGTGCACGGCCTCGTGTGCTCAGCTGCCACAAAAGTTATAGCAAGACTTAATCTATTCTATGTCGTTATCAATGGTAAGCGAGATCCACAGTCAAAGTATGCTTCATGTATCGAATAGTCGGATGCGACAGTTGGGACAACTATTGGCGCGATCATTGCTCTATACGTATGTGCTGGTGATAACAAAGTCTCAACACGCGACGCTTTCACGAAATTCGAAAATAATACCGGGTGGGATAACAGTACGTATTCATTATCACGATATTTTGACACGTTTGGTTTGTACTGAAGTCAGTACACTGGAGATGGCTGGGCTTTCCTCCTCGCTTTCACAGCTCCGATGTGGACACTTACTGGATGTGCGCATCGCTTAAAATAACGTTCAATGATGATCTTATCGAGCTTTCCAGACGATTCGGCTGCACACATTAGTGAAGAAACTGCCAACGCATCTCGCGCTGCACCACTTGCAATCATAACCAGTGATTATACATTTCTTCTGCTAATCAATCAACATGAAATACTAAGCCCTAAAGGTGTTGCTACGACCGCTGCTCTCGGTTGGCTAACCCTCATCGCTGCTTCCTTCGCACTCGTCTCTGTTCCGGCGCTCTTGGAGTCAAATCTCTCACTTCCGATGGGGCAGCTGTTCTTAGATGTATTGGGAAAGAAAGGCATGCTTACAATTTGGGCGTTCATTATTGTGGTGCAGGTAGAACCTTGGGTCTGTTACCGTTGTTGTACGAGTGTTAAAATTTATTATGCACTGAATGCATTATAGTTCGTCACTGGCGCCGCACAGACCGTCGATGCATCGCGCGTCGTATTTGCGTTCGCTAGAGATGGCGCGCTCCCGGGGTCACGCTACTGGCGTCGAATCAACGCACGCACGCAGACACCTGTACATGCTGTATGGCTCGTCGTCTGTGTTGCAGGCGTCTGTGGTGTGCTCGGCTTTTCAGATGCAGCGTTATCATCGCTCGCAGGGTATGATTGTTTATCTATTCTTTGTGTTACTAAGGCTTGATATGAATATTGCTGAATATACAGTATGGCCGTTATTGGGTTATACACATCGTACGCGACGCCGATCTTCCTGCGTATCACATCGGGTCGAGAAAAGCTCGTTCCTGGACCTTTCAGTCTAGGCCGATGGGGAGTCCCTCTTGGTTGTATTGCTGTTTCATGGGTCTCCTTCATCGTCGTCCTACTCGTCTTCCCATCGGTACAAAATGTAACTGCTCAGGATATGAGTGCGTGCCTTTGCGTTTCTGTTTATTTCTATTTATCTGACATAATCGATTCAGACTACGCCATTGTGATCCTCATGGCCGTGTTCATCTACGCGGGCCTTCACTGGGTATTATCTGCTCACCGATGGTTCACTGGTCCGCTGAAAACTACTGAGGGGAGTATCCGAAGTCCAACAAACTCTAATTATGAGAAAGATTAGCTTTTGGCAGGATATGTTGCAGCAGTAATTATATTTTGTATCTGTACTCATTTCGCCTAGAGAGATTACGCGAAGGCTAGGAATTGCGCAATGTCTTACTGATACGGCCGATGATATGTGGGATCGAAGTCTCACTAGTGCACATAGCCAGGATAAGCTTATTTAGACTTAGACAATCAAAATTCTCCTTTGAAGATCTGTTGCGTGTATGCTTATAAAGATAGGAATTAATTTCGATCATCCAACGCGTAGAGTTAGGCTCAAGGGTAGTTGCACTTGCACGGGAGTTTATTTGAATGTATTATATTCTTATAAGTACAAAAAATGGAACATTTCACAAAGACGATCAGGACACATTGAAGATATGAAGAAAGTTCGTAGAAAAATCAGATTAGATACGCGGTGTCATATCCAGAACTTGACAGTGCTCTAGCACACAAATGATACCGCATACTTCTCACTTACTCGTCAACCGATACTGAGGATGCGACTTTGCCTAGTGGAGTCTTAGCCATGATGCTCAGTACTTCAAACAACACCTACAGGATACCAGCGGACGTCAAAAGAGATTGATATCGTCATCGACACAAAGAAAGAACAGTATTGCTCACGTCTGCTGCCGCCATCGTTGTAAGCTCCGCATTCGTATCATACGCAGGAGCGACCTCAACTATATCTGCGGAGACAACTTTCAACCCATCGAGCCCGCGGATGATCGTGCGCAGCTCGCGCGTCGACCAGCCGCCGGTCTCAGGTGTGCCAGTTGCTGGTGCAAATGCTGGGTCAATAGAATCGATCTGTGAAATAGCGAGAGGCTGGAATGAGACAATCACTCCGCGATGGAGAGATGTGGAAATATCACATCTATGGAGAGGTATACTGGCAGGTCGCCCACAGTCTCGCGGATCNTTTTTTATAATTCCATCTGTACCTGCAGCGCGGACGCAGCAAGCGATGGAGGGTTCGAGAAGAAACATAGGACTGAAATCAGCTCGCGTAAGATAAAGCTCAATTAATAAGATAAATTCACCGAGAGTGTCGATTTCCCGAGCTTCGATACGTTGGAATCCGACTGCACTGTCATTTTCGTAGTCAGCGAGACCAGAGAGGGTCGTCCTGATCGCGCCGTGCTAGAGAAAAAAAACAGACTAGGATCAAAGCGCTTCTAAGCATCGGAGGAAAAGGGGGGAAAGGCAGAGAACATGGAAGCAAAGGCACTTGCAATTGACGATCCGTTCTTAATGAGACCCTCCTGACTTGCCCAGTAGAAGTACGTGCCATGGTTTATTTCAGCTTGGTTGCTCGGTGCCCCACCGAAAACAGTAGGCTTCCACGTGTCAAGGTGCGAGTCAAAGTGAATGACGGAGACCGCTCCGTAAGCTGAATAGATAGAACGCAGGATTGGGAGTACAATTGTGTGGTCACCGCCGAGAGTGATAATTCTAGGATGCTCCTTGCCGTCGCTTGCCACGGTTACTAGTTGTTCACCTGTTATCGAATCATGGCCAAGCTTGCTGGCGGGAATGCGGTGCAGCAGCTCTCTATGGCCAGTCTCAATCTGCTTGATCGCGAAGGCATTGTCGTACGGCGTAACAGGGATATCACCACAATCGACTATGGTTAAATTCTGGAATGGGTTGACGGCCAACGGAACATTATAACCACCGTATAAGGTGAGACGACGAGATCCTGCACGAATACCCGCAGGTCCAAAGCGAGCACCCGGGCGATAGGAGGTTCCCGTGTCAAACGGCGCGCCGAGAAATGCGATGTCGAATGACGCATCCTTTTGCGATCCTAGGCATTGCACCCAAGGGAGTCTCGCAAATGTCGTGATTCCAGAGAAAATGGAGTCTGCGGTGACTAAAGATATTATCAGCTACATTGTTGACGCGAAATGATACCTTTCACTGCGAACCTGTATCTTTACCACGATAACTAGCCTGGTAAGGGTATTTGATAAAGTCCAGAGGCATCTGGGCATCATCATGACCTTCATGTGCACTCGCTGATGCAAGTAGAGCTGCGAGAGCGAACTTGTTAAGAGCGAACTTCATCAAAGGCAATCCGTGAGAGGGTGGACAGATGAATGGGAACACAAGGCGCAGTATTTAAATTCCTGAGGATTGGAGGTACAACGTCAGATGACGAGTTTTTATCCTTGAGGACAGACAGATGACTTTTATCTTGGGAAAATGAGGCACGAGCGCGCGTTTTTAGTATTCCACTTTAATAATCTCGTGCAATTACCACTCTTTTCTATTTGTTGTCCGATATCGATGTCTCGATAGCGGGCAGAAAACATAGCCGAGCACCCAAACTTGAAATTATCTTTCCATGCGTGACGAAATTACAAAAATAAAGCTCTAGTTGAAGCGTTCAGCCTCGTTATCAAGGCACCAGACTGCACGGACATTTGGACTAACCTGCTGGTATCCTGAGAGTTCAATTATCCGTCTGCGAATGAGAAATGACCTCGTCGAGCTTCTGTTATGTAGAAAACCATGTTACGGCAGATGTGAGGCGTGTACCTGCCATGAGGATAGACAATTAAGGCCGTGCCCCGCCTCGTTTTTTTGATTTTTATTGAGTCGTTCGGACCGAAACAAGATTTTGCAGCTCTTCTCCATCGCGAAGGCAGAACAGCAGCGATTCCAGTTGGTCTAGAGTAGTGGCGCGTTACCATTATCGGACGGAGACTCCATTCATAGATAATAGTAAAGATGGGGAAAGAGCGAACTGGATAGAAGGACACCCTTGATAAGAGGGCCCGCGCAATCTTTGGATCCCTTCAATGCTTACGATGGAGACAGATCCCCTGATATCGCGCGCAAGAGCGCAATCAGGAGATGAGCTTGATGGATTGCCAGAGTTGAGCACGACCTCAAAGAGCGAGTTTAATAAAAAGCTAGTCGGATCTCTTTTCCTAGATTCTGTACCAGGTATGTGGGTTAATTGGCATGTCTTAGAGCGATGTCCTGAGGGTACTTGCCTATTATTTCAGTTATCCTTTCTTACATCCTCCAAAATTCTATACAGACGATCGCGGTGCTCATTGCTGGACGACTTGGGCCAGATGAACTCTCGGCGACCGCATTCTCATACATGCTTGCCTTCGTCACAGGCTAGTCTTATTTTGCTTCTCTCCTTTCTTGAATGTCTTTGATCCCATAGTGAAGTCTTGATTCCGTAGGTTGGTGTATTGCCCTCGGTGGGACGACCGCCCTCGACACCTTTGGCTCCCAGGCATTCACAGGCGGCACGCGGCCCTCGGATGTCTCCATTCACTTCCAGAGATGCCTTCTTGTTCTGTGGGCTCTACTCTTCCCAATTTGTGTGCTTTGGGCAAATATAGAACCTGTGCTCTTAGCTCTTGGCCAGGAAGAGAAGCTGAGCAGCGATGTGCAGAGTGTGCTGCGTGTGCTTATTATCGGGGCGCCCGGATACGTCGCCTTTGAGAGCTTGAAGAAATATCTTCAATGCCAAGGCATGTTAAACAACCAACTTCGTTGAACTATCCTCGTAGCTGACCATATGGATAGGGATCATGCGGCTCTCGACGCTTGCCCTGTTTATCGTCTCTCCGATTAACATAGCCCTTAATGTCGTCCTTGTGCATCATACGTCTCTGCAAGTGCTTGGCTCCCCGCTCGCACTTTCCATCACATACTGGCTTGCATTAGTCACCCTTATCATCCTCACTGCGTGCTCTCCGCAGCATAACCACAATAAAACGTGGGGAGGATGGAGATTGCGGGAGTCCCTGGAACCGACGGGAGTATGGGCATTCTTGAAGCTCGCGCTTCCCGGAATATTGATGGTCGGGACGGAGTGGTATGTACTTCTTTCTGATATAAACGAGTTTACTATGTTACCTTTATCTCGTCTTCGACAATAGGGCTGCTTTTGAGATAGTTGCGCTCGCTGCGGGGAGGCTGGGTGCGTTGTCGCTCGCGGCCCAGTCGGTTATCATGACGACCGACCAAAGTACGTTCGTTGTTCTCTGTTTCTTCCGATATACGAGCTTTAAAGTGACCTGCGTTTGCAGTATTGAACACCATGCCATTTGGCATAGGCGTCGCAGCTTCGGCGCGTGTCGGCAATCTCATCGGTGCTCGCACGGCCGTTAGCGCGAAACATGCAGGACATGCCGCCGCGCTGCTGAGCGTGCTTGTCGGCACGGTTGTCATGGTCGCCATGCTCGCTGCGAAAAACGTGTTCGGATATATCTTCAGCGACGATGACGAAGTTGTGAGATTGGTGGGAAAAGTGATGCCGCTTGTCGCTTCGTTCCAGGTAAGGCTTTCCAAAAGGTGAAGTAAGAGTATATGAACGCTGATGGAGAGATCAGGTAGCGGATGGACTTGCGGGATCCTGTGGAGGCGTTCTTCGTGGCCAAGGTACGTGGTCGTCGGTTAAGTTGTGAATCGCATTTATTGAACGAGTTTCATTCGAGACGTATAGGTCGCCAACATCTCGGTGCACTGTTCAACCTCGGTGCGTACTACGTTCTCGCACTGCCAATGGGCATCGCGCTCGCGTTTAGTCCGCGCACGCACATGGGTCTGGAGGGGCTTTGGCTCGGTAGGTTCCGTCGTTCTGGCTATCTTCGTTTGACCTTTCTTTTCCGAGATCTGAAAGTGTATCTGTCATTGGCTGGTTGCAGGACAAGTTGTCGCGTTGTTTATTGTTGGAATCGGACTGTATGTTGTTGTCTGGAGGGGAACGGACTGGGAAAAGGAGGTGCAGCGCGGTATTGAGCGCAATAAGGCAAATGACGATGCGAAGAGGAGGTATGATACACGACGCGTTGAAGGTACACCGGCAAGTGAGGTTGAAACCGAGTGAGTATCTCGCAGTCGCGGGCTCGGCTGTTCTAGATGATAGAACTTGGGCCTGTTTCGCTGTATACTGCAAATGCAGGAGAGACAGACATACCGCCGAGTTCAGATCGTCAAATAATAAACCTGTGNTTTTTTTTGTTTAGGTAGGCAGTCACGGTTAGCCCTTTAGCTTAAATAGTAAACTTGAATATGAGACTTTTTGGCCGCCGACTGGTATGAAGGAAAAGGTAATTTGATTTCAAAGACATTTTATATGTGAGTTAAAGGTGGAATTATTGACGGATGCGGATGCGGGATTCAAAAATGGCACAAGATCAACGTAACAAAACAGAACAAATTTATAAGATCTTATACAGAAAAGGGAAAAGCACCGAAACACAACTATATAAACTACAACACTCTCGTTGCCTAAGGGTATCCTCCCAGCCTCTTTGGAGACACAAGTAAACATGAAAGACCGATCACGGCTTTTCCGTCGTACACAAGACGTCCCCGAGACACAATGTGTCTCAATGACCTGCAGGTCGGTGGTGAAGCTTGTCCTTCATGCGCTCGACAAGCCGACGTGCGCGACCTTCTTTCTTTCCCGGACTCGAAGTCGAATCGGTACTGTCGGTACTCGCCTCAGAGGCTTCTCGCTTCGCGGGAGTCGTGTCGCTGGCAGCGTGTGATTCGTCTTTTCCTGGTACAACAGGTAGGGGAGCTGCGCGGTCCGTGGAAGAGTCAGATTCAGGTGGTGTGGGGAGCTGAACTGGTGGTTGCGCTGCTGTCGTTGCTGCTGCTGCTACTGCTGTTGGCGCTTCGTTGCGAGCTGACGTGTCCAGGTTTGTATACGATGAATATGGTTTAGCAGCTGAGGTAGGGTCTGTGGAACGGAAACAAAAACAACCAGGACACAAGCGGAGAAAGAGCAAGTTTTAGTCGGTATCAACGTGGTATTGCTGCTAAAATAGAACAGATGAAAGAGCTCACCGAGACTGGCGTCGACTCTCACTGGCTCTGTGGCCTTGCCTGAGACATCGGGGAGGTCAATTTGATACGATGGTGAACGAGTCGAGGGTGGGATTGCGACCGTAGACCCATCATCTGAGTTCGTGTCTTCTCCGCTCAACTCGCTCGCCACATTAGGCTTCGCGGTTGAAGTCAGATCGAGCTGCGTCTCCACTGGCTCCGTTTCAGAATCAGTCGTATTTGCAGCTGTTACAGTACTTTTTATAAATCTATGCAATGCTAGCCGAAAGACAAACTGGCAGAAACTTACACAATCCGAAAGCGCCAGTGAAGTTGGGAAGGTACGTGCGGGCTGTGTCCCGCATGTTTTCACGTGCGGGGATGTAGCTCTTAGCGTTATCAAGATGCTTTCCGACATCGATGCCAGTTAGGGATCCGAAGTCGTTCGGTGATGCTGCATCGGCGAGACGCGCGACTGCAGCATGCGGGGTATGAGCGTCTGGGTCGTTGGTGTTGTGACTGGAATACGAGCGCGGAAAGGCACCAGGGATGTCGAGACCGGGCGTCTCTTGCCCAGTAGGTGTGGTGAATGCTGGCGCGAGTGGTTTGGACTGGCTGGACTCGATGGGGACACCGTCGGTGGTGGTGGTTGCCCACTCGACTGCGGGGGCTGCGGTGGGTTGCTCTACGTCCAAGGAGACCATGCGTATGGAATCGATGTTAAACTGAGACACGAGCGGTGAGCAGTTATAGAGGAGGACGAGGACGCAGTGGAGCCGGCTAAGAGGGGCTAATGACTTCATGCGTACCTGACCATCATCTCCATCATCCTATCCTTCATTTCCATCTATTAATCTCGAATTAATTTTGTATTTTGGATATACAAGCGGGACGACGAGCTCGTTGCTGGGGAAATTTGTGGTTTGCAGAGAGGTGGACCATCGAAGGCATTGACTCATCGTATATGACTCACCGCTAACTTTCAACTTCTCCCGCGGCCGCCAAATGATTAGACTGTCTATTCAGCCTCGAAAAACAAGCACGTCCAGGCAAGTAGCAAAACGCTGCTTGAAGTTGAACAGGAGCGAGACTATTTTGCTACTTTGCTCGGTGCCCTCAAGTCGGCCAAAAAATACAGTTAACCCAAAACAGGGTTGTGGGTAGCGTGAGACCTGCGAACTGCGAAACGTTTGGAAGCGATGCAAGTTTAAGCGACGCGAAGAGCAGACCTGCGGATCTTCGACGAAATTTCATAGTAACTTGAAGAGTTTTTTCTCTCTCTCCGCGCATTTATCGTATCGAAATCGAAGCGGTAGGCTGCCATTGCCAGTGCTCCAGTGCGCTCTGCTCTTCCTCGAATTCGATTCACTTGAGCAAAAACACAAGAAGCGGAGACTCGATACATAATTTGGGATATTCTCTTCGTTTCTCACCCTAGTCCTTCTAAGTTCGCATTAATTTAATTTTGAGAACCAAGGTGTGACGGCATGAATAGGGTTGCTCTGATTTTACTTCCGTTCATCTTCACCCCTATAACAGTGGCGAAGGGCCATCAATGCTGATACTAATGATCAATTGAGCGGAGGCAATCATAGCACCATATACAGCGGAAATTATTTGTCCGCATTTTGCGATAGATATTTTTTCTCGTCTCGAGNAAATTTGCAGACTCTGCTTACTAATATAAGTGTATGCCCGCGAGATTTACATTCCATAAATAGATAATGTGCTATATGTTTAATATAATAAGCCGAAGAACACCAGATTAGGAGTATACATAAAGTACAAATGTATTTTCGCACGCTTGATTAGGGTCATTAATATTATATATCGGCGCTGGATCTGCTTTCATGAAATTTCGAAGCTCGTCTCGAACATTATTCCCAGACAAAAAGACGGCCGCATTCAAAAGCATTTCATGTCGTTGCTGTTTATAATTCCCTCTCTCCCCCCGCCGCCTCTGCTCCCATTTTTCACAAAACACATCGCATTCTTCAAGGCAGCTCTCTGTCTCGCCTTCACAGACGCATAATTTGGTATCTTGCCGCCTCTCGTGGTGCAATTTGGGCAAACATGAGTTCCGCCACGGGCTTACCTCCGCTGGATAATACGGTGCGCTCCTAAGTTTATTTTTCCATTCGATGATCGCGATTTACTGCTGCGCACGCCTTTCTCGCAGATGGGAGCGTTATACCTGGGCATAGTGTATGTTTGTTATATCCGCATCTTTGCTCTTCCTGACATCCACAATTGTGGTTTATAGGTTTGCTATGGGGTACGAGAGGACCTTCGTGCATATTAAATCACAAATCTGACTTTAAAACCGCGTCTAGTCTTTGGGGTATTGGGACTGTACAGTTATTTTATTATCTCGTCGTACGTACACCTCTTTCCTCCGCTCAAACTCCAATTGACGCGTCGTTTGCATGTGCAGGGATACCCTGATGACCCATGGCGACTCAAGGCTCACGTATGTATCTCGAAGGCGTTCGTATTCGTATCCGGTAGACTAACCCGTAATTAATTGTTTTTGTACAGGTCGGCCTTGTCTGGATACTCGATACAGTGCACCAAGGCCTCGTGATCCACGCGGGCTATACATATCTGATCACGCAGTACGCGAACCCGGCGTTCCTTTTTGTGATCGTGCCTACGCTCGAGGTAGGATCAATTGCAAGTGTTCCGAGAATCTTATCAATGATGTTTGGTTTTTAGGTTATGGTACTCATCAGCGTATGTTAACAAAGCACAGACAAGTTCGAATATTAAGCGTTTATCTCCATTAGGCTCTTGTATGTGTTCTGGTCCAGGGATTCCTTCTATACCGTGCATGGATATGTAAGCCACCTCCCCTGTCTTGATGCTCTATAAAGCTTATAAGGGGGCCTATAGTAAGTTTAAAAAACGTATTCCTGGTCATCTTCTTGTTGCTGCTTGTAATCGCCGAATTCGTGTCATCAGTTGCTTTTTTCTGGAAGGGGTGAGTTTACAACAACGATTAACAGTCGTCAGCATCTAACTTTGTGTTTACCTGCACCTCTAGTGTTAAAATGTCCTCATTCGCTGAGGTCTCAACAATTGCATGGCTCTCGAAGCTCACGAATGGACTCTCTGCGGCATCGGACCTTGTCATCGCCGCCGTGCTTATATTCCTGCTGAACCGCTCGCGCACGGGTGTCCGCCGCTCGGAGACAATGATCAACCGACTCATATTGTTCACGATTAACACGGGCTTTTTGACGAGCATCTGCGCGCTCTTTGCGGTTATCTTCGTGAGTGAAATATATAGATCGTATCAACCATCGTTAGGTGATATTTTCCGATACAGGTTTCGTTATATCCTGACGAGTACATATACATCACGTTCTATATGTGTGTTAGTAGATGTACGTATTATGCTTTCTTATCTATAATTAATAAGCTCAAAGACAAACATCAGTATATACTAACTCCTTTCTTGCAACGTGAGTGTCACGTCCCACCCCTACTAATCTCCGCGTTTTCCCGATCTGACGATTTTCCTTTAGTTTAAATGCCCGGAGGGGTACGCGCGACGGATTAGCCAGTGATAGTATGGAAGGCGGGACGTCTTTCGCCTTCGGCAGACGTCCAAATACTAACGATGTAGACGCACAGAAAAACACTACCCGGGTACAATTTCTCCTTTCTCTGTATTCATGCTTATTGTGCTCGATCATAATTGACCTTGTCCCTCTCCGCAGTCTTTCGCTATCAAAGTCAACACCGAGGTAGATCGTACTGGCGATGACTTCAATAGCGTAAGCGCGCCACAAATCAGACTGCTTCGTCATTTTTGGTCCTGATTTTAAACATGTTTCAGTATCCCCTCACGCCGATTCGAGATAATGATAGCGATCAGGACCGATCATACGATGCAAAAACAAGTGCGATGTAGCACAGCTCCGTTTTATTGTTACTTCTTTCGGGTCATCTTTAACTTTCATCGGAATAAACGCAAACAAAATGCACCTAGACTATCAAAAGGGGTCAGAGGAATACTGTAATTCAGCGCATAAATATTCGCATTTCGTCACTGCTTTTAACTTGCTTTCGTCTCAAATTCAGTACGTATCCACGTCCGCCTATTTCTTCTTTCCAGTTTGTCCCCGCTTATAGAGAAGGAAAAGTACATAATGGGGTTCTTCTAACTGTCCACAAGTCATGAATTGAATGCTTTCTTCATTACACATTGGTCGTCGACCACCACTAAACACATTTTTGATACTTAGTGTCTGTTTTTCCGACGTCTTGTTCCTCAAAAGAACTCTACGGGATTGCGGCATAGTCCTGACCTCTGTCGCCGACATCCGCCGTCATGCAGACCAGGTTCGCAACTTCCAAAGGAAACGTCTTCCGCATAAATGCGGCTACCATATCCATTCCATTTGTTATCGCACCACTCGTCCAGATTAACCCATCCGCGTCTACTTCCCAGCGTTTCTCCATCCACGTCACGTCGGGTACCTTCGACCTCAGCGGCGGGAGCAGNAAAAAGTGGTGCGGTGGCGCGACGCCCGGCGAGAACACCAGAGTATGCTACCGGCAAAATGCCTGTGCATACAACGAGAAGCGGTCGTCTCGATCCCACGTGTGCGCGGATGAACGCTTTCGATTCGGCACTGGGCTCGTACGTCGGGGAGGGACCAGGAATGAACAAATAATCGAGCGCGCCGACGCTGTCTAGCGTGTCCTAGGAAAGCGATCAGTAGACCTGCGGTGGAAGATGGCTTTAGGAAGGCTCAGGAGCGTACCGTCAGGCGCAGATGTGCTTCTGCTGTAATAGGGCTATATGCTGCAGTCGGCATTTCGCTGGATTCTTTGATGGAGTCCGTGATATAATGGAATGACATTTCACGTCCTTGAGCGATGACAGACTCGGACGTTGTGACCCATCGGAGGTATGACGGCGTGGCCATCGCTAAGAGATCGACTGCAGCGACGTCCATGAACTGCACGTTTCCGCATAGAAGTACACCGATCTTCAGCGGCGCCTTTGTCTGTTTGGAGTTGACTTCAGACATTGTTGTAGTTTGACTTGGGGCCTTTACTTCTCGCTCGACATTTTATACCATCCCATCCTGAAGAGATGATACCAGTGGCCGGGTGATGCCAAATGGCTAACTTCTGCCCCTTGGCTGCGATCAAAGATAGTGTCCTGTTTATCTTGATCTTCTCTCACATTCTGTGCCGCAGTACGACGCCAACATGACGTGGAGCCATCGTATGCTGTCGGGTGGATGACTTACTTCGACTGCGATCAGGATCATCTCGGTTTTTCATTGATTATATCTGGACTCTATGTCGACGCCTGATATTGTACGACTCCGATATGTTCGGAACGGCTGCGGCAGATATAAATCTACATGTTTAACGCGCTCTGTAACTGACTCATTTCTTTTAATCACAAATTACAGCCGCCATTTTTCAACACCGACTTATTCACTTCACACAATGAGTGATTGAAAGGAGTGAACAGTGAGCTCCTATGGGTCACGACGATCGTGCGTCCTCACAGTCTGCTAAATCGCAGGTACTCTGGACATTTTATCTCTGCAATCTGATGCTTTCTCGACCATCCACTTCCAAGTCGTTTGGTTCATAACGTGCGGTGCACTTATTTTGCGAGTAGGTTATCGAGCGTGCCGACGCTGTTCCGCGTATCTTNAAAAAATAAAACATCAGAATTAGTGACACTAGCGCCGTGGACCGTACTGACATGTATCGCTAGATCCTTTGATGGTATTAGGAGAACGTCATGTCGCGTCCTTGAGCGAGCGATGATGATGGACTCGGAAAATGTCGCCCATCGGAAATATGCTGGTGTGGCATTCCGAGGAGGTCGACTGCTGCAACGTCGAGAAACTGCACGCTGCTACACAAAAGCACACCAACCTTGAGCGGCGCATTCATCGGTTTAGAAGGCACTTTAGATAATGTTATGATATGACTTTGTACGGCCAACTCAGGATCTACATGATTGAATTTTGAAATATTATATATATGTTTGGAGCAGCTATTGGTGAAGATGACTACACAATTCGATGGAATTCGATTGATGGAATTTGATTACCCAGGGTCTTGCTTTGGCTGCTTTTCTCGCCCAGGGCGGGGCGTTCTTCAGTTTTGAGAGATCAGACTGATGGTGCAATTTCTTTTGAGGATAGACGAAGAGCTTGTGCAGATACAAGGCAAGTAAAAAGGTGAACAGGAAACACTGGAACAGATGAACGGTGAGAGAGAAGCATACACTTGTGATTCGAAATCCGTATTCAGTAAGCAATCTACGACTTGCCATTTGAGTTGTTTATTTCTCCCCAGTCTCAGGCTTAGAGACACTCTCCGAGAGGAGTTTTTGCCATCACGCCCAACACATCAAATAGAATCTTTAGAAAATTCAAATAAAATTCAAATAAACGTAAAATCAGCACGGGCGCGACCAGCTTAACTAGAAGTGATGGAAGTAGAGTAAAAAATGCTACGCACGTCAGCAGCAGCTATGGAAGTGATTTCAGCCTTGGTGTCATATGCCGGTGCAACCTCAACGATGTCAGCAGAGACAATGCGAAGGCCGTCGAGACCTCTAATGATCGCACGCAGCTCGCGTGTCGTCCAGCCGCCAGTCTCGGGTGTACCTGTTGCAGGTGCGAATGCGGGATCAATGGCATCGATCTGCATGGAGCAGTTGGAGTCAGCAGAGCTTCTTCGCAGAGGAGAAGACGTACATCTATTGAGAGATAGACGGGATTGATGCCTATGGTATCATGTATTTTCTTAATGATACCATCTGTGCCTAGACGATATTAAACGTCATGAGGAATGCAACGGCACATATACACAATATACAATTCGCTAAAATGGAGATATGAGACTTGCCTATGGTTTCGATTTCACGAGCTTCAATGCGCCTAAATCCGGAGGCATCGTCGTTTTCATAGTCTACAAGCCCATACAGCGTTGTCCTTATCGCGCCATGCTACTATTAGGAAGTCCACGAAGAAAATATCATCATGAAATGTCATCATGGAGTTCATTATTCCATTATGTGAAAATGAGACGAGAGGGTGAAATAGACAGGAACCAACTTACAACAGATGTCCCATTCTTGATGAGACCCTCTTTGCTTGCCCAATAGAAGTACGTGCCATGGTTAATTTCAGCTTGATGGGTCGTCGCACCACCGAAGACCGATGGTATCCACGTGTCAAGGTGAGAGTCAAAGTGGATGACAGAAATAGCACCGTAAGCGGAATGTATAGAGCGAAGAATTGGGAGAACAATCGTATGATCCCCACCAAGGGTAATAATCCTCGGATGCTCCTTGCCATCACTCGCCACGCTCACGAGCTGCTGCCCTGTCTCCGCGTCTAGCCCAAGCTTGCTCACTGGAGTACGGTGCAAGAGCTCTTTGTGGTCGTCTTCAATCTGCTTAATCGCGACAGCGCTGTCGTACGGCGTGACGGGAATGTCGCCACAGTCAACAATGGTAAGATTCTCAAATGCATTTACATCCAATGGAACGTTGTAAGGGCCTCCTAACCCAGTTCGACGGGAGCCTGCACGAATGCCAGCAGGCCCGAAGCGCGCGCCTGGGCGGTAGGAAGTGCCAGTATCGAACGGCGCACCGAGGAAAGCGATATCAAATTGCACACCCTCCTGCATGCCGAGGCACTGTACCCATGGCAATCTCGCAAAGGTGGTAATACCCGAAAATATGGAGTAAGAGGTTACTAAAGAGCTTGTAAGTTATAACGGAAGGATGAGATGAGCATACCAACCAGTGTCCTCGCCACGATAAGCTGTGTACTGGTTTTCGACATTCTCTAATGGCACTTGTATTTCAGATTGGGCTTTGTGAGCTTCCAGGACAAAAAGCGATACGAGAGATACTGAAATGAATAAAAAGCGCATATTACACTTATACTACAGTCGAGCTGAATGATAAAGAGCTTACAAGGTTACAGGTTGGAGCAGAAAGTCATGTGTAATAATGTGGGCATCGAAGGACAACCTCGAGGCAGAACAAAAATATCGGATGCCAGTAGAAGCCATAGACGTCATCCTCATCCTGATAGTAACGCCACAGTAGAGAAGTCACACCGTCTCGGGAAGTATAAATTTGTTTTTCTTTCATTGTCGCTTAGCCTACATTTCTCAAAGCTTACTGGCGGACGCCGTATGCGAGCTTTGCAACACTTGTTTTCATTACTCAAATCAACAATATGTTCACNAAAAAAAGTCTACAAGTTTGTGTGAATTATCAGGCTAACAAATTCGGTGAAGNTTTTTATAGCTTGTTTCTGGATCTAATCTTTAGCTGCTCAATGAAACTTGGCATAAGCATATAACCATTAAATTCTGGCTTTAATAAGGCACATACACTACCTAGAAGTAAGTGATTTGTGAGCACTTGCTTGCTCTCCGACTCATTCGCTATACCGTTCGTTTTCAGACGAGACATCTATACATATTCAAGCCTGCTTGTGGCTCCAAAATTTCCGCATCATGGAGTTCAACGTCGTATGCCCTTTCTAAGCGAACATATCAGCCATATATCTACTACGCAACCTACATTTTCGACTGCTGTCTCTCTCAGTATACCAGAGCTATGGTATAGATCGTCATCCGAGGTTTAAATATTAGGCCGGTGAGACATCACTGACACATTCGATGTCACCATACGCACTTATAGTTCATCTTCTCCGGCCCGCTGCTGCAAATGTGACTGTTGATCTGTTGTCTATGGGGACTCTGGACACGATCTAGCTGGCTATCGATCAGATGCTCAGACATTCGTTCTATCCTTCAGTGAACGGACTCTGTTCCAGTGTGTCGGAAATATAGGTTTCCCAAATCCTTTTCTTTTCAACGCAAATATCCAAATATCCCGGATCGACCCCTTTTTCTTCGGACCAGCTTTCTCCGATATCATTATCGATGCTGAGCATCACTCACGCACACTCGACTTTAACGCTATCTCTGAGAATCTCGAGTTTGCGAGAACAGTATCTCACCATGTGGCTGCTTCTTTCCGATACCAAGAGTGCAAAACGTCAATAGAGTTCTCTTAGTAGATTCGTTCTTGAAGTCTGAGTAGATGCCCTACTCCCGCTTTCTCAAGCACCGCCCCAGCATGAGATCCTATTCGTCCAGACAAGGTTATTCTGCCCATCAACATCATGCTGCTACGTTGCTGTATATATGGCGGGTCCGTTACGCTTTTTGACTGCCACCTAATATGGTGATTTTATGCACACGCATGTAAGTTTCTCATTGTTGTCGGCCGTCTACAAGAAGCTACTCTTTCACGGACTGGAGAAGACATGAAAAATCTTTGATCGTATTGATAGTGTATTTTTCTTTCTCTTCAGTACAATTCTTTTCATTTGCATCTTCTGATTGCTTTCTCTTCTCGATCAGAGAGTAGGCCTAGTAGACAGTTCAATCTCATATGTTGAATAAACCCTGCTTCTTTTTAACTTCGTCCGGGTCGCTCGTGACTTTATAAATGTATAAATATATCGTCTAATGCTTCTTTCCATTAATTTTGTACTTGTAAGTATATATTCTTATACCCGTGATCTTCTCATAGATAGATTACAGACTGACATAAATCGTATTTTGTTATGAACTAATTCAAATGGTCTTTCAGACTATAATATCAACTGAATTTTACGCTAAATTGTAACGTAGCTGCAAAGCTCGCTACTCAATTATTACTAGTAGCAGGGGTTACTGAATATTCGGCTCCGAGATACGTTAATGCCTAATTACGGAGTCGATGCGTAAATAACTTTTGACCCACTTGGCTGGCTTTGTGAACGCTTAGTATTGGAAGTAAAATTCAGGATGGCATGCNTTTTTTTGTAAATGTACGGTAGACACGAGATTAATACTAGGAGATGCCAAGCCCGTACAATTTGTTACACTCGGTATTTTTCAATACTGAACAGGAGGCGATGGTGCGAATAAATTAGAGTTCATACTATGTGGCTGCACATGTTTATGTAGAACTCATGTATGTTTACTTTACAGTCCTTTATTTTGCATTGCAGACTCTTGTATATTCCCTTCAGCAATGAAAGATCCACATATCTGACAATTCTTACCAATGCAAATTGCTGTTGGTCAAGAACGAACTGCTGAGTAGTGAAGTGAGTGCTGGAGAAAGCGCAATTGTATGTATCGGATACGCGTCTCTGTGTTATTCGTTGCACGTAAACTGTTCCTGAAATACGGGAAAGGTACACTTCCAAATTGCCGCGTCTTGCAGTCAGTGAAGCGCGTGTCCACATGTCTTCAGGTTGGCGATAATGCATACCCTTAGAATGGGCCTACGGGCTGTTCGCACACACGCTTAGTTTGCCGTGACATCGCTCAAGAACCCCATCGGCAGAGCTCTAGCGCCGGCATTCCAGGACACAGAACACACTGGCCCAGATCTGAGGATCCGTACCCGTTGTTTCCCTCACAGTATACTCACGATCGGAGGGTGAGCTAGCTTCTAAACTTTAGCAGGTCGTCTTCTTTGGAAATATACTGGTCTAGTTTACCCGAGATCTGATGCGTTGTCAACCTGAGTTTATCTACCGAGAAGCGACGCCGGCAGGGTCGCTGCGTCATTGAGCTCTTTTTCTATTTTACGGGCTTGCATTTGAGCGTCTGCGTGTCTGCTATCTGTGAGAAATATGTTGGGTCATGGGGTTTGCGGGCAAGTGCAAACAATAGTTGCCATTAGATCGCATCTACTCAGGTATCTCATGGACATTTCCATGTTCTGTTAAATCTCACATAATACATACATGTACTTCTTGACTCCTACTCACACATTTCATGCAAACCCTGACACCTAGTGCAAATTATTAATGACCTCTTGTAATGTACACCTCACGCTGACATTTATTCCGTCTATAGGTAAACTATGTACTGCACGTCAATTGATATTACATGTATATAAATCGTTGTCGATACTCGCTAAACTCCCGTTCTTGATCGCAGAGCATCGACTAAGCCATAGGCACGAACTTCTCTCAGTAGCTAAATAGATGATTGATTTTTAAGGTCCTCGCGACTTCCTATTTATTTTCGAGAATATGAAGTGAGTCAAGGGCTCGTTCGATACAAATGCTTTCAGGATCCTTCTTCTTGCTGAATGCCAAAGCCATGAACAATCTGTTACTTCGCGTAGTGATAGATGCTGACGGCAANTTTTTTTCTATCTTTTAGGAACAAAGGCGTGCAAACGTCCACGTTGGAAGAGCAGGAGGGAATGGATACTGCAGATACTTTACTAGTAACTGGTGCCGGAACCCATATCACCCTATTCCCTACTAGAAACGCTGGTGTGCTCTGTACTGGATACCGCATCCGTACCTTTGGACAGAGCGGCTACCTTTGCACTCAATTTACAGCGCACGCAACATGCTTCGGGCCCGGCACAACTGAATAGGAATGCGGTGCCGTGTTTCCCACCGCGAGAGGTTAATCGCCTAAAGCAGCAAAGAAGGAGACACTGTGCCTTGAAGTATAATTTCAGGCTTTTGAAAGAGGAAAACGCTTTGGACGTTGACAGTGTGCGTGTGAGACTACAGAAGGTATATTGGGAGCGATGATGTGCTGTTTTTAGAGTTAGGATGCTTCGACACTAGAATGGAGTTTGCGGTAGTGACTTTGGGCTCAGAAACGGGGATGAATTGCGCTGTGCCATTCGTGATGCATTTTATTGGTTAAGTTGAGAGCGAATGTTTCTACCGATGGGGACATTAATACGAGAGAAGCCATAAATGCCAAAGGCGGGTCGAGGATCGAAGGTGAGCACGGAGAAGCTGGAAATAAATAAAACGGAGAGGGATCTTCTGACTTTACATGTTTTGCGCTCTCCCTCCCTGTGCTCAGTTTTTATTCTTATTTCTTGTGATTTAATATTTTTGCCTCGAATAAAGACGAATATTTATGTTGTGGCTGCCGACGCCGACGCTGCACCGGCGCGGGTCGGCCGAGACGAGTCGAGAGCGGTTCCCACGCGGCCCAATCCCGATACCGTCCGGAACCCCGTATACTCGTCACTCTCCAAGTTCCCTCCGTCGTCGCTGCCCGCCCCTCCTCGCGCCCGCTGCTTGTCTCGTCCCCGCTGTTAGGTCCTCTTGCGACCACCACTCGACGCAGCCGTGATTGCAAACCCTATTCCCTCAACATGAGCGGCACCAACCCGAGCGCGAGCACGGCGCGGTCTGTCAGCTCGCCCACGCCCGTCTCCGAGGAGATTAGCGAGTCCAAGACCGCACCCCCGCCAAAGGAGCGCCGCTTCAAGTTGAGCAGGTACGTACATATATGCAGACATTTCTCGTGCGTTAAGTACAATGCTAATGCGGATCCGGCGGCGTTGGAAGAGCATGCGACAGATGTCGGTGAGCAGAGCTGCACGCGTGACTCAATGGGACTACACATCTGACAATAAATCCTGCCCACCAGACGCCGCAGAATCAAGTGCGATGAGGGCCTGCCGTGCCAGTCGTGTACTGTGGCCAACTCGGCGTGCACGTTTGAGGAGCCTGGCAAGCGCACCCATCCTCACAAATCCAAGTATGTTACCCGCCGTCGCCCTGTGTGACATCTATCTACCTGCTGACTAATTTCACAGGCGTGCAACGACTCTCGAAGATCGTATGCATCACCTTGAGTCCCTCATCCAATCAATCCCTTTCAATCTTTTCGGCGCTCAGGCTGCTGCCAGTGTATCTGCAGGCGCAAGTACCTCAGGCGGTGCAGCATTCCCGTCACCACTCGCGGCTTCCGTGGATCCTTCGAGTCCGCATGCAAGCTTCGCGAGCGCAACACATGCATATCCGCTCGGTGTACCTCCGCCGTCGCTTTCTCTTTTCCCACTCATGAACCCATCGACCCACTTCCCTGCGGATGCCCCTTCTGCTGTATTACCATCTACTACTAATACAAACACTTCGGACTCATCTTATGGCCACCCTGACTCAGGTGCTGCTCATGCAACCGTGTCTCAGTCCTATCTGTATCTTGATGATGAAGGTTATACGCGCTGGCAGGGAGAGACTTCCGGGCTCCCGCTGCTCGATTTCCTCGTAGAGCGCGAGCGTCCCAATGCGTCATCGAATCCGAGTGTTACATTGCACGGTCCGAGCCCTGTTCGTGAGTCTTGGTCTCGCAAAAGTGAAAACGTCACGACTGGCGACTGGTTTCCCGACCGACAACCACGGCAGATTGCGGTACATCCGGAGACGATGTGGAGGCTCATTACGTCGATGATAGCACCTGATCTCATGGATAGGTAAATTCCCATGTCGATCTTCATTTTTGCAATGTGTCTAATGGCTTCCCTCTATTACAGCTTGGTGCAATGCTTTTTGTCGACTACATATTATCTCATGCCGTTCCTCCACGTACCAACTTTCCTTGCCGACTACGGTAATCCACAGAAATGGGGAGAGCCTGGCTTCGCCTCGTTTATCGTCGCCGTCTGCTGTTTGTCATCCCG
This sequence comes from Phellinidium pouzarii, assembly GCA_004802695.1. Taxonomy (NCBI): domain Eukaryota; kingdom Fungi; phylum Basidiomycota; class Agaricomycetes; order Hymenochaetales; family Hymenochaetaceae; genus Phellinidium; species Phellinidium pouzarii. Next base: position 38,579 of record SGPK01000139.1, read on the forward strand.
TCACGTGGATGACACGCGCGTGCGCGCTGATTCGTCAGATGGCTTTTCCGCGGGTGCACATTGGTTTGAACTCTTCGCAAAATTACGCACTGTACCTACTGCGGACCGGCCCACATTATATACTGTTCAATCGGTTTTCGTCGCTGCTATCTATGCGATCGGACTTGGCAAGCTCTCGCGCGGGTTCGCACTACTCGCTGAAGCAGCCACTCTCTCGATTGATGCTGGTCTACACCGCTCTGCGGAGGCGTACGATTGTTTTGGCCCGCTCGAGGAACAAGTCAGACGACGCACGTTTTGGTGTGTATACATGTGGGACAAGCAAGCTGCAGCCGCTTTCGGACGCCCGCCGGTGCTGCGCTTGCGCGACTGCGATGCACCTGAACCTGCTGAAGTCGACGACGAATTCATCACTCACGACGGTATTGGTCCACAGCCTGCTCGTTCACCGAGCCGCCTAGGCGCATTTGTGGCGTGCCTGCGCCTCAGTGTGCTTCTCGAAGCTGTCGTTGACGCGCCGCATGTATCTGGAAGTATACACACAAGTTCGCCCTTCCTCGCGCGTGCTGCCAGTGTTCTCTCAGAAAAGGGCGGAAATTCAGGCGGCGGTACAGATTTACGGGCAGAAGAGGCACTGTTGGACGATGTGCTGCGCACACTTCCGCCGTTTTGGGCGCACACTGCGGAGACAATGGCAAGCGCGGATGTGCTGCGTGTCACACAGGCAAAGCGTCTGCATTGTCTCGAGCGTTTCGTGCGTATGCTCATCGAGCGCCACCGTTTCTCACGGCGTGTCGCTGCTCGTATGCGTGTTGGTGCGCAGGGAGAGAGCGAGCAGACGGAGGCGGAGCGTGAAGCGATGCTCGCTTGTCACTCTTGCGCGGTCGAACTCGTTCATGCACATACGCAGGTTGCAAAGAAAGGACTGATGACCTACTGTAGGTCTCATTGTTTTTTCTTACTTTTTTCTCTTATAGACGAATATTTGTAGATGGCGTACATGTGATTCATCAGTTAACGCAGGCTGGGCGTACGCTGATCGCAGTGCTGTTGAACTGTAAAACGGAGGACCTGCAGCCTCTTGTCCCACGGTCGCTAGAGGCTCTTCGTGCGTGCATCGCTCTGTTGCGACGTTTTTCTGGCCGCTACGTTTGTGGGCTACGCTCTGGCGAGCTTATCGAAGAATTCTGTCGGTGTATGTCTCTTTTAAAACTCAGATTTTAGTCATCTCTTATGTATCCTGATGCGCATGTTGTGTGATAGTGACGCGCATTCCTCTTGATGCCCCGCTGCATGTAGAGGCTCATGCGCTGCATGCTCGTCCACCTTGGATCCGGCCTGTGCGCAAAAAGTCTCGCGCAGCAAGGAGTACTGGTGCTTCTGCTTCGAGCGAATCGAGCGGTTCTCGGCACGGGAGCCCGGCTGAAGGTACGTTCATCCGACTTTGCTTAATCTGTCTTGTCTGTCTTCTGTGTCTAGACGTCGCTTTCTTTCTAGCCAATTATGTGTAATCTGTTTTTCCCTGGCTATTCTATACTTTTGGGAGAGAAATCTATTCATGTCCTGACACCATTTTTATCCCGATTTTTCTATTTTTTCTATTTTTATTTAAATGGTTTCTGTACTCTTAGTAATTGGGTTATTATTAACATGCTTTCGCACTTGCAGACGTTTCTAGTCCAGCCGCAACCACAGAGTCTGCCTTTTCGAACGGTCCCCTGAGTCCTCAGTCGTCTATGCCAACAGGTTTTCCGCTACCACTCGATGGCATATCCAGGCAGTCTGCGGCTGGCGGATACCCGCCGGCACTTTCACATCTGGATACACTTTCTATGGGTGCTGGAATGGGAGCAAGAGACAACGAATTGGACTCTAATTCTACTCGTACGCAGGCGATGACCAGGAGCCTCCTTGCGGACTTACAGGAAGGTGGACTCGCTGGTAGCTCTAGTTTAAGGAGCAATGGAATCAATGACATGAGCGATATCAACAATCGCGGATTAAGCAACATGGAACTAAGTGAAGGTAGCATCGGTGGATCCGATGGCATGGACATGGGCATGGGCATGGACGGCACGAATGGTTTAGGTATGAGTATGGGTATGGAAGGTGTGGCCATGGACGGGCTTGGAGGGCTGTCCTCGTCGGCACTGATGACACTCCTAAACGACGGTTCATTTGACATGCACGCGCTATTTAGTGCGGATTTCGGTGGGGCTGTACCCAATGCTGCGACACCGACAGCATTGACACCGCCATTGGCTATAGAATGCTCGGAGGGTGACGCGATGCTCGGCGTTGTGGCATCTCCATAGCCATGGTCTTGATGTGGTCGGATATTTGATTTCTTGATTATCTCATTTCTTTGTCATTGCGATATTTAATATTTCCAGTGCTTTCTCGTCACGGACGTCGACCACCGCCCTGTATATGGGGCCGGTGCGCTTGTTAAGTATGTAAGTTTCAGTATTGAAATCTGTGCTTCTGAAAGAACTTTAATAATATTAGTAAGACTACTCAAAATGAGACTCCCATATGCGTTCAACATAAGCCAATAGGTGCATTTAACTGGATTTCGGAAGCTGCCTGAAGATAAGTCGGGTCGGATGTATGGTTTTAACAAAGTCTTCTTACGTCTTAAGGTAATAAAATTATGTTACGGCTATAAAGAGCTTAGTGACTTACATAAATACGTTTTGCGGGCTCGAAAGAAACTTACCATGACTCGTGGTTAGTAACTTAAGCCCAGTATTTCATTTTCGGATGCGGGAAGATCGGCTGCACTACTTTTATACGAAATGGAGTTCTTGCAGTCAGTCTTCTCATCAGGTCCAAACCTAGTATGGTGGCTCCTAGAAGCGTAAAAATAGCATCGTAGTTCGAAAATACGCGGAGAATAAGTCATGCGAATAGGCGAAGGGATTTTACGGCTGTATTGGAGACGAATATTTATGTTGAGACGCCAGAGGATCAAGACTCGGAAAAGGAATCAGTCGTGGATATGTACTCGCAAGTCTCTCTTCTGATTCAGTAGTTGTGATTGGCGAGATATCAATATGTAAATAGGACAAAGCGGCCTCCAGAAATACACACATCTCCCAGACTATCGATTGCGTCAGGAGACTATCCTACCACGAAAGCAGTGCTAGAACTAGAACCTGTTAAAACCCTGGAGTGCTATACTGACCCGGAAGCCTCCTTAAATAGATACTTGAAATACTGTGTGAGCAGAAAGACATGTAGAGGTTACCTGCGTGTGTATTACTAGTGCTCTCCGCGTAAGACGGTTCGGCGATGCGAAGTATAGCAGCTGCAACTTAAAAAGGATGTCAAAGCGTGCTTTTGTATTTGACTTGAGTCTCACTGATGACAAGTCATCGATTTTAGCATTTTCATAAAGAAACTAAAGAAAGATGTGATATCACGACTCCGTAACAAAGTTAGAGCAAATATAGCACGTATGAACATTCGGTAGCGTCTCGATATCTACAGAAGCAGAACTCCGAGCTAGAACGTATAGAAGTGGCTCCGTACAGATATCAGGTTGAAAAGAGTTTCATGGACAAGAAGATACGAATTTCATTCTGCCATGTTGTGAAAAGTTTAGAATTTGCTCACTAGAATTTCAAGGCGAAACTGGATAACACTAGTTGAATTGATGTAGGCTCAAGAGCTGAAATTGTCGTTGTGCAGCCAGGACTTAGATCTCTAAATCCGACCACAACCGAAAATCAAGATTGCATCCGCACCTCACACGCTGCACTTTTTGCAGTGGTATTCACTGGCATATCGCTGATGTGAGATATCGCGATCCATATCTATAGAATTTCAAATCAGCGGAAGAAGTGCGTGTTTGTCTATTATTGTGTGGTGAGTTCAGACTTACAAAAGTAATCGGTATCCAGATTTAAACTGAGGAGATATCATATACAAGACTTGCAAGATATGAAGGCCCGGGACCGGGGCGTATACCGTAGTAGAAACGTCAACAGCTTCGATGATTATTGAAGGTCATTCGCTTCTAAGTTTGTGGGAAAACGCATTCATAAAAGGTCATCCACAAGCCAGTGGGAAAGCAAAGTAGAATCATAATCTCAAAAATACACCCTCAGCATGTCTGAAAGAGACTGTCGGTAAATTATTCTAGCACAACTTACCAGCTGGGGTCTTTTTTCACATTGAAGTAGAAGATGCTGGCTCCCTGCAAGATGTTTCGCAGTACAAGGACAAAACTAGGGATGCTGGATTGACGGACCATAAATTCATGGTCGAGGAAGGTGAGGTATAGACGCTTGTGCGATGGATCAAAAGAGCGATGACCTGAGCGTAGAAATGGAGATTTACCTTTTTAAAACCTAAGGTCTCCACAAAGTTGACTGACTTGTTCATTGCTCAAGAGGAGTGCACGCACAGCAAAGCGCTGCCTGCCTGCCTGCTTGCCCGTGCTTTAGTATTCACTTGTTGGAATATTCCCATGCTTTTCCTGCGGTCATATATATTATCAATTTGGGTAAAGCATTCGAATTTCGACTATAGAATGTGAGTTACAAGTTGACTTGCCGATCGTCCCTGCCAGAAGCACAGGTTTACATCCAACTCAATCTGAAATGAGTGAAAATGGCACAACTAGAGATGAAACTTGGGTATTAGATCATTGAAGTAATATGTATTTTAACAGAAAAAAGTATTTTCAAGACAGCTCGTAATTTGGAAGATTGAATCCAGGGTGGAAGCTAACTTACTCTGGATCACCTACGACTCGGATGCCATTCTCGACAATCATCTGATCTATTATGATCTCGTCACTCTCGATCAAAGCAGTTCATGAATAGTTCGAATTTCCACTAATGAAAGGAAGTATAGGCTTGAAGCACATGGGTTGAACGATGCTATTAACAGGATGCAGATGAACGGCTTCCAACCGATGGCTTGAATAGATTTCTTTTTCAATGAATTGGGTCGATTCCGAGTTTCCGTCGAGGTAAGCTAGGACGTGGGAACACATTACATACTTCAATTTGCTGAACTGGCTTGACCACCAGTGTTGAGTTTATTGTATCGTTGCATTGCTAATTCTGATATTCTAAGGACTGAATTTGACAATAACTTAAGTAAGCTTTTCATAAGTTATCTCAATGACCAGCGGTAACTCAATCAAGCGGACAGTTCACTGATCGGACTTTGCCGGTACTTTGCCTTTGAGNTTTTTTTTCTCGGACTGCCATGTCGATTCTTCCAGTCGAAATATGGCACAGAGTACTTTCCTACCTTCCGAATGTAGAAGTACATCAGGAAAAATTTCAACATCTATATAGCACTAGCTAGTTTGCATAGTTTCATAGTTGCCTTTGTTAGTCCCCTTTTAGTGAGACTATATAGTTGCATGCCAAGACTATACAGTCTAATATAGCTTCCATAGTTTCAAATGGAACTTCTAAAATTATTAATTGTGCATATATGCATATTCTATGCTATGCAGAATCATCAAATAATCAAGCAACCACACAATACAGAATATGTACTTATATCTATATCATATCCAAGTCACTACATACATATTTAACTTGACGTGTGGGAAGATACCGCCACACCATTTTCGAGTTTTGGTCAGTGGGTGGGTTTTCGCTTTTTGGCTATTACTTGGATTATTTTACATTCCTATGGGGCAATTGAATTTATTGTGTCCATATACCTAAAATCAGTGCAATTACTCATGAATTCCATGCATATATGCAGCAGTAGGATCATCTCTTTCCCAAGATGTAATGCACTATACTAGTTGCCTGCATTACTATAGAAACTATGTGGTCTATATAGACCACATAGACTCATTAGGTTCCATAGGTGTTGGTGGGGACTATGGAGTACTATGGAATATACTATACATCATTCATCACTTCTAGTATAGTAAATGTTTTTCCTGATGTCGCTAAGAAGTATACTCAGATATTCAGTCTTTGCATCTTCATGGGTACTTCTTTAGCATTCTAGCATTGGTGTCTTACTTTACTGCCTTCCAGGCTTGGATATGATGGTGCACTTGTATTACATACAATGAGTAAGTTGCATGATCTTCAGCTTATCGATGCTAACACGTCCTCAGCTACACAGCACAATGTCTTAGCTGAAAATCTGGATTCAGCTCTATCGTGAATACTTGAAGCCAACCATAAGTCACTGAGGTGCCTTATATTGAGCAGGAAGTCTGCATGACTGAATAGTGCTTCCCTTCTGCATCAGGAAAAACATTTACTATACTAGAAGTGATGAATGATGTATAGTATATTCCATAGTACTCCATAGTCCCCACCAACACCTATGGAACCTAATGAGTCTATGTGGTCTATATAGACCACATAGTTTCTATAGTAATGCAGGCAACTAGTATAGTGCATTACATCTTGGGAAAGAGATGATCCTACTGCTGCATATATGCATGGAATTCATGAGTAATTGCACTGATTTTAGGTATATGGACACAATAAATTCAATTGCCCCATAGGAATGTAAAATAATCCAAGTAATAGCCAAAAAGCGAAAACCCACCCACTGACCAAAACTCGAAAATGGAATGGTGGTATCTTCCCACACCTCAAATTAGATATGCAATAACTTGGATATGACAAGTAATACTATGTACATAAGTGCATATTCTGTATTGTGTAGTTGCTTGATTACTTGATGATGAAACATATATAGTGTAGAATGTGCATACATGCATGATTAATAGTTTTAGAATTTCCATTTGAAACTATGGAAACTATATTAGACTATATAGTCTACCCTATATAGTATGTATAGTACTGTATAGTACTGTATAGTTCTGGCATGCAACTATATAGTCTCATTAAAAGGGGACTAATGAAGGCAACATGGAACTATGCAAACTATCTAGTGCTATATAGACATTGAAATTTTTCCTGATGTGCGCCTCGCTGACACATTGACGCATCTCTCTCTTAATGACACCCGAACTTGCCCGGGACTCAACCTTTTCTTCCGGCACGCGTGTGCGCTTGAGGCGCTCACTCTCCTTGACCTTACCTCACTCGAATGTCTGCCTTTCGAAATTAATTCTCTTCGGCGACTACGCGACTTAAAGCTAGGCGTCGACATGCTCCCTTGCGAGAAATGGATTTCGTGGACTTACAGAGATCGCCCTCCCAAACATGCGCGAACTCGCTTTGACGTTCTTTTCATTATTACTTCTCCATAAAAATATATATCGCTTCGATTTCTCGCTTTGGTCAACATGCGATTACTATGATAGGCGCAGCCCCACATGGTGAGAATATTGAGTGGTACATGGATGTTGTACGAGCCGTGCGTGCTAGAGGATATACGTGTGCTCGGACTAAGCTTGCCTGCGCTGAATGAGCATGAGCAGAACCATGTGCTTATGTATGTTACCGACAACGCGCCAACGCTACGGATGTGTTCCACGCTGCGTCTGAGCGGAGTAACCGATGCCTCAATGGATTATATTGTGCGTGTACGTGTTTCNTTTTTTTGCTCTCACTTTACTCACACACATCTTTATCTACAGCTCGGCCACTGCAGAATTGCACTTTCCTCTCTCTTTCAAATGCACGCACGACCTTTGGAGTTCTGTGTCCCGACACAACCAGTTCCTTCAGTTAGCGAACTTGTCTTTCACCATTGGCTAAAGACCCTCATGTCTCAGTGGTCGGCTATACGACTTACCCAGCACTCTAGATGGTGAATTTGAGAGCGAGATTGACTTCCATGCCATATCCTGGAGTGAAACTCGTGTACGAGAGCGAACGGAGACCGACTTCTGCACGTCTGATGCGTATTGGCTTATGAGCTATCGCACAATTTTGATTATATACGAGTACGCTAATTTGGACTGAATATTATGGAATCGGACTCAATGATGTTGATATGGACTGGAATGGATGATGATAATTTACTAGCTTCAGAATATTAATTAGCCTGACATGTTTGAATACAAATGCCGCAAATGTAAACGACATTTCTATGGTGTAACTAACATTGTAGTCAATGATAATTTTGAATATCCAAATTAAATTTATATACGAGAAGAACAGAACGATATTAGACAATGCTGAACCATCATGATAAAATGAACTCATAGTAGTGAATCCAGCCGAGAGAGGACATCCAATACCGCAGCGATGAGCTCAAAACAAAGATCCTCGTTGTCGCTCGTCCCGGAACCAATGCTGTGCATTTCAGCGCGAACTGCATCGACAAGTCCTAGCACGCTCTCCCGGCCTATTGACCCACTCCCAGAACTTCCAGCACCAATGCGTGAGCCCACTTTTCGCCGCGCGGAGGCGCCTGAATTCGTGCCCACATCTGCACTCGTCCCAAAAGGCCACGTTGCGAACTCTGCCAACACATCCTCCGCACGCGCAAACGCCGACTCGCGCGCCTCGTAATCGAGTCGTGAGAATGCATTGTCGAGCACACTTGCTGCATACGCGGTGCACACAAGTGCAACAGCACGCGTTGCGCGACATTGTTCTCCATCCTTGCCAAGCGCGTCGGGCGGAACAGCACGTGTTTGAGCAGTGAGCAGCGCAGTGCAGCGGCGCACAACTGCCTCCTTCGTGCGCGAATCGGCGACAGGATGCGTTGCCATATCAAAAAGAAGAAAGTTACGTTTTTCCGTACGAAGGACACCCTTGTCGACGAGCCCTTTCGCAAGGCGCTCACGGACTTGTTTAAGCTGGAATCCAATTTTCATAACGTTCCATGTTTCGCCACTCAGCAGGTCGATCCAGGTGTTCACGGACATTCGCTCTGGTTGGACGGCACTCGAGGAATCGTTCAGAGAGGAGACAGAGGTCATCATGCGGAGCGCCTCATCGAGGAGAGTTTCTCCAGTGGGTCGTGAGTCAATGACCTCGACAACGCGATCAGAAAGTGGAAACCTTTTTCTTGCTGGGTCGCGAATTATCGCGATGCGCCGTCTTAGTGCAAGTTCGAGCAGAATACAACCTCGCAATGCATACGATATGTTGTCATTCCAGAAGGAGAGATAGCCCTGCCCGCACGTCGTCAGGATCACGCATTTGAAGAACAGAAAAGATGAATAGGGAGCACCTGTCTATCCTTTAGACCAAGTAGCAGAACCTCCTCCATAATAGTGAGTCTAGGCATACGACCTCCAGCCGCGCGCGCATCCGCATCATCACGCTCTAGGTCGCGAGGATCGAAAGCTATCTTGCTGCCGCCCTCGAATGCGGATCCAGCGTGCGCGACCGCGACACCATTTCCATTCTGTCCCCCAGATCCTTCACTGCTTCCTCCGGATCCATTTCCTGCACTATTCGACGACACACTCCATGCTCCACCAAGGTCCTCTTCCTGCGCAGATGACGAGGTACCTGCTGCGCGCCGCCGCTGGAGACCTGAGGAGGCCATGTCGATCACGACGCTCAACGAGCTGTATCACATTCATTTTTGTCATTTGTTGGGTTCAAATTATCCTGAGAGAGCATAACTAACATTTCAACGTCGTTGATAAAGAAAGCAAATAAGAAAGATGCAATTTAAGCGGCAGTGTTAAGCTCAAAGACTTTGCGCCCCGGGCCCGCGTGCAACTGATGTCACGTGAGCATTCCACTCGAACGATACTAGTGACTTTAATTTAATTTAATTATGTTATCGTAGTATATGACTGCAGGTCATTCAAAAATAAGGGTGAAAACGCTTGAAAACGAAGAGGTAAAANTTTTTTATCGCAATCAATAAAGGCTCGAATTGCAACCTTCTTGGTTGCATCCACTACATGTTGTATCTCTGCCTCAGCATCCTCATAATGGTCAGACACGCCGTCGCCATCACCAGCAGAACCATATGTGTGCCCTTTAGTCAAAATCAGCAGAGACTTCAAGAACGTAAGCCCGAATGGGATCTCTCTGCATCTTCTTCAGCATTGTCAGTCGGTATTCATAGCCGCAACTCTCGACAGTGACATTCGCCTCAGTGCGCTGGCGGATGCACCAATGATGCTCTCTAAGGCATACGACTTACGACTTTCTTGTATTCACAGCATTCATGAGGATTGTCTTCGTACTCCGCTTCCATCGAGGTCGAGCAGGACATCCTGATGAGGCATGACTGCATGGGTGTGTAGACTGTGGGACTTCAGGAACAACAGGTACTTATTGTTTCATGACGTCCATCATTCCTATCTGCCCTTCTGCACCAGTAAATGGTTGCCCCCTTTTCTTTTATTTTATTTTGTGTTTTAACAATTGCAGAGAATTGTCAATCCTTGAAAGGGAGGCAATGTTACAATTTCCTTACTTTATCTTGTCACATCACTCCACTTATCTATCTATCTCATCTCATCACATGATTACTTCAACAGTAATCCCTGTATCACCTGATCACTTGCTCCACCAAGTTCCATACCCTTCTATGCTGACTGATGCTCATCCTTCACTCAGTCATCCTTTCCATCACATTCCATCTCTTTCTACCCCTATGTACTAGTAGTATATAAGGCATGTACTCAGAGCCCTAAAGCCCTAAGCTTGAGCTCTTCATTCTCATAGCCAAACACCTTGTCACCTAGTCCACCAGTGTGCCTCTCGGCCTCATCAGTACTCAGTCAACCTTCTCAGGCCCTAAGTCAGCCCTCTGCTTACTCGTCACTTTGCTCTTACTCGTTACCTCATCACTGTTATAGCCTTTGGCTTAACACTAGCTCAAGCTTTCCTACTTGCCAATGTTTTTATGTCTAGGCAACCCAGCTCACCATGGCTCAATTACCAGCACCAACTACCAGACCAACTCAACGTTCCACTTGGAACCACCAGTACAAAGTTTTTGAAGACACAACCAGGGGAGAAACTCAATACTACTCCTGGGAACAGACACAACCAAATCAACCCCCCCACTGGCACCAATGACCCAGAAGATGCTGCAATCCACTTTGAGATAGCCATCCACAACTACTGTGAAATTTTTGAAGAAACTCGTACACCTAACCCATCTCCCATCCAACCGACCATTGAACTCCCCACCCCACCAGTTTCCAACACCCAGCAATGACAACCTCAATCTACACCTTCCCCAAACACCCCATCCACTAGCACCACTTCTGTTAGGGCAACACTACACACTACAAAGGCACACAGGTTCTAACAAGTAAAAGACAACAAGGGTAGAGCTTAAGATGACTTAGGAGGGGTCACACTGTGAATAGTGGATATCCTGAGAGAACTCAACTGAGGTCTCTANGGGTTGTATTGCCAGGTATTTATACATGAATGTACTCAGCGCACAGACCAAGCAGTGCTACTTTAGGGCTGGTCTAATCTATAGCTATCCTACTAACCAGAGCGATGAGGAATGATGGTGCCATAACGATGCAATATGGTGTGAGCCCTTCTAGAACCTTCTGCTTAGTAATGATTACATAATGCACCCTGCTGACTAATAATTACCTAAGCAAAGACTAATCCTTTGATTATGTAATGATTATGTAAGAGTTCCATAAGAATGAAATTAAATGNAAAAAACGTCTATATCATAACAACTTCATCCCACATCCCTCTTTCCCCACAACCTGCACCTACACCACTAGCCAATATGTCCACCCAAGCCCCCACAGGAGAAGCCCGTATCAGTAAACCCAACAACTTTGATGGCAATAAAGGCTATGCCCGCCGCTTCCTATCTAGTTGTGAGGCCTACCTCTCACTCAATGAGCAGGTCTACAACACTGACAAGAGAAAGATCATCTTTGTCCTCTCCTTCATGCTAGAGAAAGCTGCTGGAGACTGGGCCACCAACTGCACCACTATTGCCCTTGCCCCAAACCCTATTACCAACACACCTACTGGCTTTGGCACTTGGCAGAACTTTGTTAACGATTTCAGGAACATGTTCATCACCACCGACAACAGTGCCGATGCCCGACGCCAACTCCTAAACATCAAACAGACTGGCACTGCAGATGACTATAATACTCAGTTCCCTCTTCTGGTCACTTGCTCCAAATGGGCCCCTGGGCAACTGAGCCAATGAGCTTGGAAGTCCGATCCCAAANGGGGGGCGTTATAAATTCCTAAGGGTAGGGGGTGGTTGTTGGGTGCCTCCTCGAATATAATTAACCTGGGCAGTCTATAGGGTTCTGTAGTGAGTTGCAGTACTTATCCAGCATAAGAAGGCACTGGCACCTAGCTGGAAATAAGTCCTTGCACATATGGGTGTAAGCACCATGGGAGGGGCATGTGCTACTGACCAAGTAATATACCATGGAAGTCCTACCTGTTAGGGCAACACTACACACTATNAAAAGTGCACAGGTTCTAACAAGCAAAAGACAACAGAAGGGAGGTCAAGATGACTTAGGAGTAATCACACAGTGAGTAGTGGATATCCTGAGAGAACTCAACTGAGGTCTCTAGGTCTATATTGCCAGGTATTTATACACAAACATTCTTGGTGCACAGACCAAGCAGTGCTACTTTAGGGGTGGTCTAATCTATGGCTATCCTACTAACCGGAGTGATGGGGAATGATGATGTAACCCCTTCTAGAACCTTCCGCTTAGTAATGATTACCTAATGATTACCTAATCCCCCTACTGACTAATGACTACCTGAGCAATGACTAATCCTCTTATTATATAATGATTATGTAAGAGTGTCATGAAAGCGGAATTAAAATGAAAAAATGTCTATATCATAACACTACCTGGGGTGTAATAAGGCAAACCAACCAGGGAGGGTGCAGTTTTTTGTTAAGAATGGCCCGTCATGTGAAATTACCTATATACTGTCAGCTACCCCAGTCCGAAAGCTGGTCGTTATCTGTTGGGAGGTGGGTACCTGTTGGGTTTTGCAGTTAGGCTGGCCCCGCCATTCTGCCAAAAGGCAGTAATCACCAATGTACATTGCCAGTGTAAAACTTGTGGTTTGCATGGAAGCATTTGTGTGAGTGACCATCCCGAAATGCACTTTACCATGAACTATAGACTCAAGAGTGGGAGCTCCTACAAGTAAAGTTNGGGGGGTGTCATTTAAAGTTACCACAAGCCTAGGCCCTGACTGGCTTTGGGAGAAGGAAACTGGAAGGGATGTATGTCCCCAAAGGGGACCAAACCACTGGG
>SGPK01000014.1:0-122789 GCA_004802695.1 Phellinidium pouzarii
TGTTGGGGGAGCGGTGACGGTGTTGGTGCGAGTGCGAGTGGAAGGGTGGGAGATGGGAGAAGTGAGGGAGAGATGGGGAGAGTAAGCAGCATGTTTAGTCGGTTTTGGTGATCTGTTTTTTTTTTTTTCTTTGGGTTTTTGGTTTTGAGGGGTGAGGGATTTGTGAAAGTGTAGGATCTATAAGTTGTGCATTGATGGCGATCTTTTTTTTTTGTTGAATTTTTCATTTCTTGATGTGACTAATCGTTTTTGAAAACTCCCGAGAGCGTCTACACCCTACCCCCTTTTGCCTCGTTTCACAGGAGCAGCGACTGCGGGCGAAGAGCGCTCGCAGTCGTACGGCCTGTGAGAGCTGGCAGGAGGAAGATGAGCAATGGGTATTTAGCATTGAGTATTAAGCATTGTTGGGTTGTGGGTTGCGATTGAAGAAGACACACAGGAGCGCTGGAAACTTAAACGGGAAGAGAATGTCTGAGAGTGGTATCGCAGACACCTCTCGTAACGCAACAAAGATTGAGTTAAGCTTGAGAGTCTGAGAAGAAGGGTCGTTTCATAGATGGTCAGGCTAGGGCGATTTCGGCTTAAGTGGGCTGGAAAAAAAACAACAATATATGGACTTTGGAGATGCTGCCAGTGAGGGGACGGTGCTGGGCATACTGTAAATGTTCAGTCTTCGCTCACACAGAAGGCTAACGGTAGGTGAAAGGAAGAATGTGTGCCGTCGTAAGTACGTATGAACGTACTTGATCAGACTTGGATGTTGGGATGGATCACACGAAGAGCTTAGGCGTCAGCCAAAGCACCAGAACAGTGTGATACGTACCTGCGACCCGGAATTTGGTGGATCTAAAGTTTCCGGTCCAGCAGGTGAGCCCGGAGGAAGGGTGCAAAACGAAATGGCTTACCAGACGCGACGCAAATGGGGAGATGCCAATGGAACAGAGTAAAAAGCAAAATTGGGGGNTTTTTTTTTGTTTCAAGGCTCGAAGACGAGCTCGAAAGCAGAGGAAAAAATTAGCGTTTTCTCAGTCCATCCAGTCATTCTGAACCATCTGATCCGTACGAGGATCCCTCTCGAGAAGGATCGCGATTCCAGGTCTGCACAGGCCATTCTGCACCTCCACATCTCGTCTCGCGCGCTCATCAACACGTCCTAAGCCCGGTGTACGAGCCAACTCGGATCATGACTCCCGAGTTCTTCTCACTCCCCGCGCTTTGGGATCTCCCGCGAGTCCACCTTTTGTTGTTTTTCAATCGTGCAATAAGAGCCGTCTGTGGCTCCGTCTGCCCCAGGGGAAGTCTCCACTTTTCCATGGTCTGGTGGACTTCACCATGGGACCAACTATTAGAATGCGGTAGGTCGCGCGTACATGCCCCCAGATCCGTGCCCGTCTCCGCAGCTGCGGGTCCACTCGGACGGGCGGGAAGACTTCGGCCCTGGTATGTGCGCCTGCGGGTGTTCCTAGCATGACTATGGAGTATGACGGGGCCGTGAGGGAGTCGGCGCGTGGCTCCCCCCTCACATGCCATTGCCTGGTTTCCCCTCCCAATCTGTTATCAGTATCAGGTAGGGGAGGCAACCACGGCGGACCAAGGGTCCGCCGCGAGCTCGCTCGCAATGAGCTAAGAGCAGGCGGACGCGGATGGAGAACGGAGATGGTGAGATAGAGTGCAGACGACGTACAGACCTTTCCCCTCCCTGAAGATACCCCGCCCAAGTCGGCTTCGCGTCCCACTCGCTCTCGGACAGCGCGTCTCGCCTGGACTATATTCCCCCAGAACCCAGATAATAATAATAATAATAATAATAGTATAGACCAGGGTCATTGACGAGGAGTGGAGAGGAGCCGGAGTAAAGCATCATCGAGTAAGCACCCTCAGGAAAGGGCAGAATGCATCCAGACAGTCCAGTTCGTCTGAAGGAGCAGGGAAACATTATCCGCTTCACTCTAGGAGGAAGGGATAAGAAATGTGTTGGTGGGGAGGATGATAGGCATTGAGGACCTTATATATATATATACGAAGGGTGTGGCTCAGAGCCATCGCTTAAATTCCTTTGACGACAATTGGCTTTCATTAGGCTTGTTTTTCTGGGGCCTTTCGTAGCAACCGCCATCCGAGTCGTAAAAGCCACTTTCGACGGATAAGGAACAAGAGCGCTACAAAAGGCAATTAAGCGCCGGGCACGAGTTCGGCCATGAGGCAAGGAATCCAAGCNGGGGGGCACTTTCATTTTTTGTTTTCATTTTTTTTCTTTGTGTTTTTTTTTTCTTTGTGCTGCGGCAAACACGCAACACGCGCGATTTCGCTTCTCGCTCTCTCGCGAGAGATCACGCTCAGAGGGGCCTGGATCAGCCAGCGTTTTGCAACAATAAGGCTCTTGTGTTATCGAAGAAGGCGGTCGTGATCTTGTCTGCCGAGAAATAGAACAGAACATGATGCCAGAAAAATACAATACGATCAATTGGGATGAGAAGCAACAACTTGAAGAACGTAAAAGCTTGACTCGGACCTAAGGCTAAGAGGAAAAAATATGAGCAACTTGAAGTTTGAGTGTGACTGTGAGTATGTGACTTGGGTGAAAATACGAATGTTCTTATCTAATCTTATCAACCAGTCTGAGCAAAATCCACCGACCAGATGCGCCGTCTCGTAAAACTTTTATGAAGGCCAACTACAAGGTATAGGAAGTGCNTTTTTTGACCATTACTGTTATTGAAATTTGTACTGCAGTTCTCGAATCTCTGCGGAACTGTATATCGGCAGGGAAACGTCGTCTTCACGTCAGATGGAAATTCGATACTGAGTCCCGTTGGAAACCGCGTCTCGGTTTTTGACCTTGTGAGGTACGTATCCTCGTAACACTGTATCTTTGGTTCGTTCTTCTTATTCTTACGAAGCAACAAGTCATATACACTCCCGTTCGAGAACCGCAAAAACATCGCGGCCATCGCGCTGAGCCCTGACGGCAATGTACTCATCAGCGTTGATGAAGACGGCCGTGCTCTTCTCGTGAACTTTCGCAGAAGAGCAGTACTGCACCATTTCAACTTCAAGAAGCCTGTCAATGTCGTAAAGTTCTCACCAGATGGGCTCTTCATAGCAGTCACGCATGACTCGCATGTGCAGGTGTGGAAGACGCCGAATCACCTCATGCGCGAGTTTGCGCCCTTCAACCTGCATAGAACGTACACAGGTCATCACGACGAGGTTTTTAGCATAGAATGGTCTCCGGACTCAAAGTGAGGNTTTTTTTTTTTTAAATCTTACTTGGAAACGGCCACTGNAAAAACGCTCGCGGCGCAGATGTTTTATCACGACCTCACGCGACATGACTGCTCGTCTGTTCACTCTTGACCCTGTAGAAGGATTTAGACCAAAGACGTTTGCTGGTCATAGAGATGTTGTCGTGAATGCATACTTCACATCAGACTCCAAAATGGTAAGTGACTTGCTTCCCACCCGAGGTTTTTATACTCATTCAGATACAGATCTACACAGTTAGCCGTGATGGTGCCGTTTTCACATGGAAAGCGAAAGCAAAAGATGAGGGATCAGGAGAGGACTCAGATAGCTCCGTCGAGCTAACGGAAAATATAGTGGCGAACACGAGATGGGGCATCGCCAGACGTAGTTATTTCAACCAACCCGGCACAAAAGTAGTCTGCACCACATTTCACGCCCCCTCAAACATGCTCGTCGTCGGATTTTCTACAGGAGTTTTTGGTCTGTGGGAAATGCCCGAGTTTTCGAATATCCACACTCTCAGCATCTCCCAAGAAAAGATCTCTTCTGTGGCGATCAACGCAAGCGGCGAATGGCTTGCATTCGGCGCTACTAAGCTCGGGCAGCTGCTTGTCTGGGAGTGGAAATCCGAGTCATATATTCTCAAACAGCAGGGTCATTATTTTGACATGAACACGCTGTCGTATACTGCGGATGGACAGCACGTCGCGACAGGTGGAGACGATGGCAAAGTTAAAGTCTGGAACACCACCTCTGGCTTTTGTTTTATCACGTTCTCAGAACATTCTGCGGCAGTCTCTGCGATCGAGTTTGCGAAGCAAGGACAGGTCCTTTTTTCTGCATCACTGGATGGCACTGTCCGCGCCTTTGACCTCATCCGCTATCGTAATTTCCGCACATTCACCTCTCCTTCCCCTGTACAGTTCTCCTCTCTCGCAGTAGACCCAAGTGGCGAGGTTATCGCGGCGGGCTCTACAGACAGCTTTCAGATCTTTATGTGGTCCGTGCAGACAGGGAAGCTCCTCGACGTCCTGAGTGGCCACGAGGGTCCCGTGAGCTCTCTTGCGTTCTCCCCGATAGGAAATGTGCTCGCGAGCGCATCATGGGATAAGACCGTGCGTGTATGGAACGTATTCGACCGCTCGCGCGCTGTCGAGCCTTTCCAACTCGGCGCCGATGTAATTGCGCTCGCGTTCCGCCCTGATGGTAAGGAGCTTGCGGCGTCGTCCCTGGATGGGCAGATTGCATTCTGGGATGTTGCGCTTGGCAAGCAGACGACACTTATTGAGGGTCGCAAGGACATATCAGGCGGACGGAAGGCAGATGACCGCCGCTCTGCGGCAAACAGCAGTTCGGGAAAGTGTTTCAATAGTCTCGCGTACACTGCGGATGGTTCATGTCTCCTCGCGGGAGGCAACAGCAAATACGTTGTGCTGTACGATGTGAGAGACGGTGTGATGATCAAGAAGTATCAAATTAGCCAAAATCTGTCTCTGGATGGTACCGAAGAATTTCTTGATAGTAGACGCGTTACTGAGGCAGGGAACCTTGATCTCATCGACGACCGCGGCGACGAGAGCGATCTGGAGGACCGTCTGGATAATACGCTTCCCGGTGCTCAGCGCGGTGACCTCTCAAAACGAAGATATCGGCAGGAAGCCCGTACGAAATGCGTACGTTTCTCACCAACTGGCACAAGCTGGGCTGCTGCTTCGACGGAAGGGCTCCTTCTTTATGCGCTAGATGAGGCGCTTACCTTCGACCCGTTTGATCTTGATATGGAGCTGACGCCTGCAACTGTGCGTGCGGCAATTTTGCGACGAGAATCTCTGACCGCGCTCATAATGGCGTTCCGATTGAATGAGCGTCCGCTCATCCGACAGGCATATGAGGCGACGCCGCGCGCGGATATCGCTCTCGTTGCACGTCAGTTACCGGTGGTTTATCTAGAAAAGATGTTACGCTTTGTCGCGGATCGTTTGGACCCTTCTGGGGCTGCAGGTGTAGGCGGAACACGCTCGCCTCACCTCGAATTCGACTTGCTGTGGATTCGCGCGCTGCTTTTTGCTCACGGGCGGTATCTAAGAGACAGGTCAACGGAATATGCGAGTGCATTTAGGACGGTGTGGAGAGGTTTGGTGGACGCAGAGCAGAATATCTCAAAGATGTGAGCAAGTGATCACTACTGAATAAGTTGACACTGTTTGACTTCGAATGACAGATGTAACGAGAACACGGCCACTCTGTCGTTCCTCATCGATCAATCTAAAACGAGGGAGAATGCTGAAAAAAGCACTGATTCCGTTGCGGTGGAAGCTTAGGCTCTTGTGTTTGCCATCTGTATGGCAAACCAACTAACTCCATTTAATCTGTAATTCTTAGCAGTGGTGCAGAATGTATGTACTATCCAGATATGTATTGTGGTCGATTGTCACTATTTGCACGGAAATACAACTCTAAAGGGTTCAGTAGGTTTTTGAATTGAATGCAATCGCCTGTTCACGTGATTAGCCTCACCCTAGGCAGCGCTCACTGTTGCTGAGGCGTCACTCCAGTAATTCGCCTTCGTCAATCGATCGCTTTTAGTTAGTGGCCGACGTTATCTTCACTGAAGCATAGAACATATATATTTATGCTGCGTATATGTCGTGCAGAGGATGGAGAGGCATTTCAGGTATGTTATGCTGGTTGTCATGCGCCCTTAGGTACTCAGATAAGTCCAGGTCGATACATCGTTATGGGAAATTGAAAGGTGCGTATTTCAATGTGCTGATTATCCCATTAAATTGAATCGTAGACAGGAGTAGCACCTTAGAGCAATTCCTCCAAGACGAGATTGGCATTGACCAAGAGGCCATCTTGGCATACCTCTCAGACGGCCGTAGATTGACGAACGAGAATTTACGGGATTTAGCTGGAGCACCGGATAATGTGAGCGCACTTTTATTTTATTTAGCTCTTGCTAACAACGTCGCAGACCATCTTTGTGTTCAATAAATACTACTTGGACTATGACTTGCATGAAGTGCTCCGGGAATTGCGCGTCCAGCCTCACTTCCAACCACCCATTGAGGGTCTGTATATTTTCCATTTGCATTTCTACCTCTGCGATAAATGCTGAGATTATACAGATGCCATCTCGTCTACTCCACCATTTCGCCCTCATCGACTTGCTGCCGCCTATCTCCAAGCCGCCCACGTTCATTCTGATATTGTCTCGCACATTGCCGCTTCTGTACGGCTGCAGCTTGATGCGCTCAGCATCGCTTCACGCAGCCTTGACCTCAACATCCTTTCTCTATCTGAGGCATTCGAGCCTTTTGCACAGAGTGTCGGACATGCGCTCAATAAGCAGGCTCTGCTACTCACCACCCTGGATTCAGACCTCGCGGCTGTCGCAGCTGTGCGCATCCATCCCGAGTTCCTTAGTGCTGCAGCTCGTAGAGCAATAGAGTCAGGAGATCGTGCACGAACACTTGGCGATTACGTTTCGAACGACAAGATGCGTCAGGTTGCTGATGTTTGTGCAAAAAATAGCGGTACGGAAACCCGCAAATGAATTAATCGTTTACTAATACGCCAATCAGAGGGTCTGAGGATGCGCTTCGAACAGGTCCAGGAGTGTATGGAACGTCTAAGTAATGGCGCCGATCAAGTTCGTCTGACGCTGCAGAATGCTCGGTAAGGCCATTTTCATGTGTCTCGTGCGCTTCTGACATCCACTAGCCTACTGGAGAACGCAGGGTCGAGCGAGCGACGCGCACAGGATGCATCGAAAAAGGTCACAGACATTGCCTCGCGCCTCGAAAGTGTAACGGGACCAGCCTTGAGCTCGGATGGTCTTCTCCTCGGTACGTATATAGAACTACGGCAATCAATTTTCTGACAGTTGGCACCAGAACTCAAACAAACTGATGCTATTTTACGCAAGGAGGTAGAGACTGTCACGGACATTAAGGCATGGTTTTTCCCCCATTGTACCTCGGACTTGTTTATTGACCGCTATAAATAAAGAACTTGTCCACTGAACTTTGCATTGGCGCGCTCCGGCACATTAGTGTAATCAACGCTGATCTTGTGCAATTGCCGAGCATGATGAGCTCTATACAGGCCGACATTCGAGTGAAGACAAGTTTTGCTCACATTCAGCGCCTACACAACATGATCTACGCGTACGGAGCAACGCTGATCGAGATAGTGCGCAGAAAAGAATTTGGTAAACCATCTATCATTATTTATCATTTATACTACATCTAAATACTGATACTGCTCAGCACGATTCTTCTACCAGCGTGCACAGACAATATTGGAGGTCATGGCGAAGCTGACATCTGCCGAGCGCAAGCGCCAACAAATTTACCGTGGTGAGGTGCATGGGCAACTTCCGTTTGATGCTAAAGGCATGGACGATACCGTACCAGCAATCGACTTCTCGCCGTCTGGCGGAAGAGATAGCGAGTATTCTTTAGATCGCAGTGACGTCGAAACATTCATGCAAACGCTCGATGAATTTGAACGCAGTATCCAAAATGACCCACAGATACCCATGCAGCCGTTGCAAGAGACGCGTAAAGCGCTAGAAAAGCTCATCGACAGAATGGACAGCATCGAGTCTTCTTTTGACCGTATCGTGGAACGTTCTTGTAAGCAAATTTTCTTGATCCTGCAGGATAGCTTGATTTGATTTGGAAATATAGTATTATCTTCTTCGAGGATATCGCTGTCACGCCGCAGGCGTAAGTTGGTTTCACATTGGCATATCTTATAAACCTGATGTCCTGCCAGTTACAGAGGCCGACGAAGCTGCTTTTCAGGAGCTCGCGGATAGGGTGGCCGCTCTCGAACATGAGAAAGGCGAACGAGAGTCCTCAATCAAGAAGGAACGCGAGAAATACGAGGATGAGATCGCTCAACTCAAAGCCGAGCTGCGAATGCATACAGAGTCTGCGGGCGAAGGTCGGGAACATACTGAACGGCTAATGCGCGAGATGCGTTCGTTGAAGGCTCAAAACGACTCTGAGTCTCAGGCGCGTCAAATCCTTGAGCAGCGTCAGACGGAGCTACTTGCAGACGTCGAAGCGCTCCGCAAAGGACATGCTGATGCGCTGAATGACGTAGCCAACCGTGCTCATGAGGCTGACGCACTCCGACTTGAACTCGTACGTTCACAGGAAGAACATGCAGAAGCGAAGCAGCTTAAGGCGGAACACTCTGCGAAGATTGCACAGCTTCTCACTGATCAGACTGGAACACTGCATGACCTTCAAGAGGCACGTTTGCGTGGAGAGGACTTGCAAATGCAGATCGAGATAGCTCGTGCGGAGAATGAGGAAGCAAAGCGCGCTCTGCGCGAGTCCGGTGAGCAGAAGGAACATCTGCTTCATGCTCAGGCTCTTGAGCACGATCGCATCATGCGCGACCACATCGCAGAGGCGGACGGTGATCGTGCAGTACTTGAGCAGCGGTTTTTCGAGGCTCGCACGCAGCTTGACCAGAATGAGCGACAACTGAAGGAGGCACACGCGAGAATAGATATATCTCATGCGGACGCTGCCGGTCTAAGGGAGGAGCTGCAGAGGACAGAACATGAACTTCGGGAGGCACGTCACATCGAGCGAGTTCTTCGAAACGATTTATCAGAAGGACGGGCATCACAGTCAGACTTCGAGCAGAAGATAGGGGATCGTGACAGGCTCGTTGCTCAGATCTTGGATGTTGGCATTGCTCTTCGAGACTCCCACACTAAAGCTTTCTCAACGCTCCAACCTCTTTCCGTGCATCCTGCAACAGCTTTGAAAAATGGCACGAATCCATCTGAATCTGTCATCTTATCGCCTCCGAGGCTATCTATGCCTCCATTGCGAGAAGAGGCAACTCCGATAGATCCTACGGACCCTGCTGCCGCTTTAGAGATCCTTAGAGCATATGACTTAGATGCATTTTCAGAAATCGTCGTGAAGGTCTGTTCTGTTGTGCGCAAGTGGCAGAAACAATGTCGGGAGTATCGTGAGCGGGCAAAAGGGAAAATCACATTCCGGAATTTCGCAAAGGGAGATCTTGCGCTCTTCCTGCCTACCCGGAATTCAGTATCCAAACCTTGGGCGGCATTCAACGGTGCGTATTCTATTTACGGCAAAAATTCTTATCTTCAAGCTATAGTATACTGATAGTAGCGATGCTGTTTCTATCGATTGCGAAGTCTCATTTCCTCATTACTTCCTCAACGCCGCCGGACGCCTTGCCGAACAACTGAAGACACGTGAATGGATTGTTGCTCGGATTACATCCATTACTGAGAAAATAGCTGATGCAAGGGTTCGTGCAGAGATATGTTTTTTTTATGTTATTATCGCTCATTTTTGGATTTTATGTTTAGGATCCCAGCAGCAATCCGTATGGTCTGGGTGACGGAATAAAGTACTTTATGCTAGAGGTCGAAGATTGGACACGTCCTGGAGCTGAGGCCACAAAACGCAGAAAATCGACATCAAACAAACTTAATCAGGACAGACCTACAAGTCCAACGCCTCTTGAACGCCCTATAAGTCCTCCTTTAGCCGATATTCCGCAGCCCGGTGCTTCTGCAGCTGAACCACTGGGACCGACACGATCACCGACGTCACACCTCTTCCCCGTGCGTACCCGATCAAATTCAGCATCTGCAGGCCCGTCTTCGTTGTCTAAACTTCTTGCGCAAGCAACTCCCGCCGAAAGTCCCCTCGAAGTTACTCTTGCAACTCCATTGCGGTCGCGAAGTAGAACACCTTCGCCAACGTCTAGATTCGCCGGACCTCCCCCTCCATCGCCCACGCGAGTAGCAGCGCTCGCGCATTCACCGAATATGCCATCTCCGCTAAGACCCGGCTCGCGTGCTAGCGGAAGCTCTTCGTCGCGATTATCTTTCAGTGGCGGACGCATAGCTCCATTCCCTAGGGGCCCTACCTCAGGCACTCCAGTAATCGTATCAAAAGCGGCACCGACTACTGCGCTGTCGTCTGAGAATCCGGTCAATTCGGTCAATTCGCCGCCCACTCCCTCGTCTGTATCGTCGGGTGGCGTTGTTACGAACAATCCAGCGGGTAATCGTAATGCAGATAAGCAAAGCGGGAGACGCAATAGCAGATCAATTCGCACATCGACGCCGTCTCCTACTCATTCCGCGTCTGAAGGGATGTCGAACATTCTCCTTGGTCGACGTCGAACAACTTCAGAACACGTTTTCCCCGCTACCGTGACTAATGTGAAAAGCAACAACCGACAGTCAGTCCGCACCGTTAGTCCGAGTGTGGGGACATCAACGACAAGCGCCCTAGCTAACTTCGCCAGTACTCTCGGAATGTCGATGTCGATCGGACGTAGAAAGAAGGCAGTTGCTGATTCCGAAACCGTCATACATAATGGAACTGGAACCAGCAGAGACAATGCAGATGTTTCTGTTTCCGGCTCTGATACCGGTTCGCCTACCAATGACGCTAACGGAGACAGATTAAGTTTTACACCAGCCTCACAGCTTCTGAAGAAGTTCTGATTATCAGTGATTCGTTGTTTGGTCCTTTGTCACTTTCGGGTCGCACACTCTCCACATATGCTTCCGCCAATGTCAAGTTGCATTGTTTACATGTCAGAAATGCCAAACCCCATCGCTGTTATTCTACGTGCTATAAGTACTAATTGTATTGCTTATACCATTCGGATTTTAGTCATTACAATAATACAGTCTTCTTTGCAGGATTTAAACTGAAGTCGATCTGAAGCAAAGAGGTCAGTCCTCGTGGTTCTACTAAGTTACCTCCACTCTCATGATTTTCACCCGTTCTCAGACAGAAAATAGAACTCCAGGAAAAGCCGAGAAAGTTCCGCGAATTAATCCTCTGAATACTGTCTTACTCCACGACTGCTTCGCGATCTCAGCTACTTTTTGACTTCTCCCAGCTCCTTGCTAAGTCGCTGGTCATATCCAATTACATCATCAGTATTCTAAGGGACTATCTGCGAGTCGCTGGATGCGTTCTTCGTGAGTAATGATGGGCATCATTCTTGCAGAAGCTTCGGCTCTTGTTTGTACCTCTTGGTCCACTAACGTACTTCAATCTTGAGAACTTTGGCTACCAGTACCTGACGGCCCGATCACCCCGCCAACCCCACTTTTGATTGTCTAGAGGATCTTGAGTTTCCTCACGGATGAATTTAGAATAGAAGAGGAGAGCGCATGGGTCTCACCAACACTTCTGTGCAGGGCTCAAAATCGCCTGTCAAGTGCTAGCTATTACCACGCCTTTCTCTTATCTTCAACTAAAGTATGCGTACATTCGCGTTCATGGGCAGTCTGACCCAAAACTCCTGCGAGTAGCAGCTCTGTGATTTTCTCAGAAGCTTTTCATTTCGACTTCCTCGGCGAATCTCTGGGCCTTCGAAGGCACCGAAGCCTACAAATATGTACCATTGACACCCTGGTGTGGATGCGAAGCAAACTTGCGGGTCCGGCATCAATATCATTGGGACATGGTCCGCCTATTGCCTACAAGACTGGCATGTACTTGAACTCACGTATCTTCAGTTGATAACAGTTCCCTTGTCGCTTTGCCATTCCCGCTGACGTACGTTTCATTATGAAAACCACCGTCTTATTCAACGATGACGAGAATCTTTTCTTCTTTATCGACTGGTCCCCTTGTACTACATGCCGTTCCGACGAGGACTCCTCGAAGGAGAAACTATGGGGAATCAGTTTTCGCTTCTGGGGGGCCTTACTCTCACCAACTCTCAGCATAAATATGGCGGACGTCTAATCCTCACCTTTCTGAGACTTCGTACAGATCGCTCATACCACCTACATCACTTCATCCCCTGTAAGTATGGGTGCCGGCGCCATCGCTGTTAGCAGTGGAAAAGGCGGTTGGGCGCATCTGATTGATCCAAACCGCAAGTTTCACAACAACTGGCGGTGAGCTCTCTGAAGAAAGTGGTTGTCACAACAGCGAGCTGAGATTTACCCCGGTTCTAAGTATTATTTGCTTAAATGCTTGGATCTTATTATTGTACGTGGCTCTGAAATTGAGAAAGATATGTCTGTAACAATATCTTATCTCCACAGCCTCATCACATCTTCAACTAATGGATATGATGGAAGTATGATGAATGGCCTACAGTCATTAACACAGTGGGAGGACGACTTCAATCATCCAACGGGTGGAATGCTTGGTTTGTTCAATGCCATTCAAGTTAGTGGTTTATTGTCCGTAAAACGTTTCTTTTGTCTAACCGTGCGTTTCAGAACATTGGTTGTCTGGCCGCCTACCCTTTTGCTCCTTACGTGTCTGACGGCATTGGTCGTCGCCCAACCGTGTTTCTTGGAGCGACTTTAATGTGCGCAGGCACGGCCATACAGACAGCATCGTTATCAGTAGGAATGTTCATTGGAGCTCGGTGAGTGTAGTATCCGTATCTGTTACTCTTTGATCTAAACAGGCCTGTATTCTTTCAAAGGTTCCTCATTGGCTTCGGGCTCACATTCGCAGCAAACTCAGCGCCAATGCTTGTTTCTGAAGTTGCTTATCCACCTCACCGCGCACCAATGACATCGATGTACAATTCACTGTGGTATGCGGGCTCTATCGTGTACGTATAGGTATTCCGTACCCGAAGCTTTGTAGCGCTGACAAATATATATCTCCAGTGCTGCGTGGACTACATTCGGGAGTTCCAGAATCGCAACTTCTTGGGCGTGGCGTCTTCCGTCAATCTTACAAAGTTTGCCGTCAGTAGCGCAGGTCTGCTTGGTGTGGTTCGCCCCGGAGTCTCCGAGATGGCTAATCGCGAAGGGACGAAATACACAAGCTCTGCAAACCCTTGCGTATTATCATGCTGACGGCAATGAGTTCGTAATACCCACGTATGACAATTGTTGGTCTGCCTTTACTAAGTTTTCTTTGTTAGGGACGACCCACTAGTTCAATACGAGTTTGAAGAGATCAAAGCAGCCATTGATTTAGAACGCACTGTTGCCTCTAACGTCGGCTGGAAATCTCTGTTCACGAAGAAGGGGAATCGGAAGCGGCTTCGCATCATCGTTGCGATCGCTTTCTTCTCTCAATGGTCCGGAAATGGGCTCGTATCGTTTTACCTGAACAAAGTTTTTGATTCTATCGGCATAACCAATCCGACTATCCAGCTCCTCATCAATGGCGTCCTGCAAATTTGGAATCTCGTCGTCTCGACTATCGCGGCTTTCCTCGTTGATCGCATGGGTCGCAGGGTGCTCTTTATTTCTTCGTGCATCGGCATGCTCGTATTCTTCTCACTGCAGACGGTGTGCTCTGCACTTTTTGCGGAGTTTGGTTCTACCGGCTCTGCTCATGCTGTCATAGCATTTATTTTCCTATTTTATGCTGCCTATGAGTAAGTGTTTCCATTTTCATATAAGCGGTCACTCCTGAATAATAGTTCTTCAGCATTGCATTTACACCCTTGATCGTCTCATATACTGTTGAAATCCTCCCTTACGCAATTCGAGCGAAGGGACTCACCATATTCAATTTATCGGTGTCTCTTTCAGTGATTTTCAACCAATACGTGAATCCTATCGCGCTAGGAAAGTTGGGGTGGAAGTACTATGTGCGTCATTCGCCTTGCTTAAAAATTCGCAACAACTCAGATGGGGTACCTTAAAGATCGTGTACTGTTGCTGGATCGCCTTTGAACTCATATACTGCTTCCTCTTTATCGTCGAGACCAAGAACCTCACGCTTGAAGAGACGTCCGCGTTATTTGATGGGGAGGACGCTATGGAGAAAATCGAGCAACAAGCATCTGCGCTCGTCGGTGAATCTTCCGACATACGCGAGGTAGATGAAAAGGATTCTCAGTCTTCATACGTTGCGTCGGGTACCAGCGGCAAGGTTTAATACCGATAGCTTCCATAAAAGGCTGTAAACTGAGATCTCTCCTAATTCATCAGCTAATCTCGAGTACGAACTTTGCAACTTTACCACATAGTTGAACATGCATAGTGATCTTTCACTCCGCTTCTAAATAAATTCACTTATAACTCCACCCACTGTACTCTAGCATTGTTGCATGTACATTGTACGTTGATTATGAATTCCTAAAAGTTTTGGACAAGGTCTGGGTCATTGCCGAGCTAATGGACACTATTCAAATAAGGTGCCTAGTATCTGTTATCCTCCCTCCCTTTTCCTCCCTTCAGATTTCTCCAAGAATGAAGCGGACGGTTCTTCAAGAAGGACTTCGGGACCATCCCACCCCTCTCAAGAATACAACTAGTAGTATGCTGTGAAGCCGAATCGAGTAGGTTTCTTTCTTGTGAGTGAGACTGAGGGGAAAGACGGCCCGGTAGTACGTCGTCTGGGTCTTTCTCATCTCTGCTCTCTATTAGTGTCCGCCTGTTCTTACCACATTCAACTTGAGCAAGCACGCGACGAACTCCGAGTCTGCCGAGTCCATCTGAGTCCGTCGTAAAGTTCTCGAATGAGATATTCGTACTGATTAGACAATTTCGATGGACTGAAGTACTAGTTAGTAGCTTGGTAAACGACATGTCTTTTCTACTTTTTAGATTTCTCTGTATTCCAAGTCATCTACTTGTCACCATTTCAGCAATATTATTCAGTCACGGCGATGTTACTTTGTTCTTACTTTCACTAGACCATGAGGCGCATCCAGTGAACACTCTTACTTAGCATTGTTAATTCTTGAGTGGACAAGTAGGAAAAGTACTAGCAAATGCTATAGATTATAGGCTAGAGGCCCAGTCTTATATACCATACAGAATGTACTGTATTCCATAGAGAGTAAGTGAGTATATGGTGCATAGCCTACTAGTAGTCGGGGCTTATGGCCTACTTATAAAGTCAGTGGGAAAGTAATATCTCAATATTAAGTCGAGCATCTCAGCATTATCTACAAGTTCCAAAGCTTCATATCTATCGAACGACTGGGCTGTCTGGCTCAACCTCGTACGGGCGGTCATATGTAATTCTAAAAATATAGTACTCATCGTCTTCCCTGTTAACTCTCAGACTGCATAGTCGCTGCTCCTTTGAGACAAGAGTAACTTGTAAGTGCCACGACCTAGATAGTTCGTACAGACAGGATGAAGGGATTACGAAAAAGCTTCCAGCTCGTTTTAAATCTCTCCCATCGTCAGTAGTACTGCCTAAACCTCTCTATTCCTTGTACCTTGCAGGCCTATAACGTTGAACTTTGCGTCGGAGCCTAATACATGAGACCGAGACTCAATTTTGCTATGTTAGCAGTTCAATTATTGTGTATGCCGTAGTAGCTGTCGCGGACGACAGTAGCAGGACATCTGTTTCCTCAGCTAGCTCATCGGGAAAGCTACATTTTATCTAGTGGTTATTTTCTAGAATATCTCCATCAGCTTCCGCGATATCAGCGTTCTTAAGGAGTAATATGCGAAATGGCGTTTCGCAAGATAATTTGCTAGCCTGAATAATGAAGCCAACATGATTCGGATTGGATTGATTAGATTGGTACTTGGGTTATTAGGACCGAGGTCTTTGTTTATGCCACTATTCTTCAATAAACCGACAAATTGATTTTCAGAGAGCTCCGGCTGCGAATGAGAATTCGTGTCGTCACTCATCTCGGAGTGTTGTTTAGAATTAATGCTGCTTGTGCAGAGAAGAGGCAGATGGAATAAACAAGAGGGAAAAAAGTAAACGATGTGCAAACTAGAATGGTAAAGTTTCCTTCTTGCGCGGCTTGGCAGGTGATAGAGGCCTGACTCTTTTCTTCAGGTAAACCTATCAAGGAAAAGAGATGGAATTTAGCAAGCAGAACTGGTATTCGATCTGAAGTGCAGGAAAAGAAAGACTTCTTGAAAACTCACATTTCTGAATCGCTTGATGCGCTTGCGCATGTCGCGCATACGCACAGCGATTTTGCCGCGGCGTTTGTCGAGTTGACGCTCCCATTTGTGACCCTTGAACATGCGCTTGCGGCCTGCGTATATCGTGAGGCCGTTCTTCTTTGCGGAAGCCTTCAGCGGGACATCACCCGTCCAGTGGAAGACAATACCTGGGTATCCTGCTTGCGCAGAGCCGCGTCGCTTTGCGAGCGCATGGGCGTTCCGTACGATCCATTTACCCCTCTTCAAGCCCGTAGACTTTTGGGAATTCAAGCTTAAACTTTGAAGTTTGCTTAAGGTCAATGATGGTACTGCAAGATCCGCAACACTTTCAACCATCTCTTCACCCGACTGAAGTCCCCCCTCAACATTTGCCACTGGCTCCGCCGGACTCTGCACGGCTCTCCGTGTCTCTATTGCCTTTTTGACAGCTAGTTGAGATACCTTCGCCGAACGGGCCTTTTCGCGGGCCTCCTGCTTTGCCTCTTCGAGCTCTGCGACAGTCAACTTCGGTCCAGGCGGGAGCAAGTGAAGCGTCCCCGACGCTCGCGCAGCCTTAACGAGGTCTGCCTGTCTGCGTAGTGAGTATTTTGGTGTCGCCCATTTCTTCCTCTGCTTGACTGCTTGACTTGCGTTGTCTGCTTGACTTGCACTATCTGCTTCACCTGTGCTATCTGATGTCGAAGAGCGATCGAAGAGCGGGCGCGGGAGGAAGGGATTATGGAGAGGCGTGCCCATGCGAACCTTCGCGACGTCCACATCCTTCATGTGGAGCTTGGGATCATTGGCTCGATGTCGATGGACTACAACTGAGGTGACGAGACGCTGCACCTCGCGTGCCCGGAAGCGCTGCACGATTGGGGGCACCGCTGGCGGCATTGTTGACTGTTCTGCAACTCGCTTTTTCTGAGCCGTCAGTGCCGGCAATGTCCGTACATTTCATTCTCCGTAACTGACAAATTCTTACTAAGCATGTGGTACAATAATAATAGAGTAGTACTAAATTTCGAAAAAAAAAAAAATTATTATTATTAGAACAAGCAAAATTAGTATTCTTCCTCTGAAAATGTTTAGAAACATAGCAGTCAAAAACTACCTTGTACTGTCCTCTTGAGTTCATATGGAGCACGGCAAAGGCTTGCCTCCGGTGCAGTCAACGAAAGCAATACGTTTGCAAATGTAACTCTAACCCCCCCCCCCCCCCCTTCCCAAGCGCACGGTAGAATCAGCCTTGCCAGTAAGATACAAGCGTATTCCACTTCCTGATTCACATGAAGCTCAAAACGTTCAGAATACCTGCACTTTTGTCCATCTCATTTCAGTAAAACGCCAGCCTCCTCGATCCAATGACGCTATAATTATACAATCATCAAATCAGTAAACCGCAGCTAAGATTAGACGAGTAGATGCATTCGCACCAGATACTTAAAACCCTAAGAGAACGATGGAGGTAAACCGGATTAGCAACGATATCCATAGGAGCTGTGTAAGTTTACATCGCCGAGAACCACACGAAACCGGAATGCCGTATACAGGACATCAATCTTTGACATAAAAATAGAGTCAGAGTTGGCGCATGCCTAATCCGAAGACGGTATGATATGTTTGGGAAAGCATCGATTGCGTTCGTCGGGCAAGCCAACGATGCCTATTTGAAAACTTAGAAGAAACCAAAAATATCCTCCGATCAGTGCAGCCAATAAGACAAGGATAAAGCTGACCCGAGAATCGTGGTAGACACATATGTTGTTCTCATTGTATTCAAAACACGAAAGTTGCGGGGATTTCCGACACGAAGCTGATCATGAAGTACAGGCTCCTTTTACATGGACCCCATAGTTTATCATACGCAGAGGAAAGAGGCTGCAAAGAAAAGAAAAGCGTCCATGCTAGCTAACGTGCAAGCTGAACATTTATGCACAGAACATGGAGATAATTCCGCAGCGCCCTTTAGAAGATTGTATACACGCACACGATGCAACCTTGCAATCGATCTCTGATGCAATATTGGAGTGGGTTTGTCTGACGGGCGAGACTTGGGGCGAGAAAGCCACAATATACAGGAAGTCGCGAATGGTCGCCGGCATCGAAGACGAGACAAAAGACAATTCCATTCGTTCTGAAATCTAGAGCAGGTCTTTTGTTGCTGAGGACAGTCGAAACACAAGCGAGTCTCGAGCGTGAGCGCGTCTCTACGGCACGACAACCGTGACACAGCAAGGTGGCCCAATCGGGGCATCATTTTCCACCCTGCCCTATCCGGTTCTGCACAGACGAGGCTCCTCTTCAAATCAGACAGTTTTGTTGTCCCACCGCTGAGCTCGTCGTCCCCAGTAGCGTCACGAATCGATCTAAAAGTTTTCGCCGGTGTCGAGCCCACAAGTTCGTGCTCACGCCGCTGGCTGGCGTGCGTAGGGTTCTTCGTTGACCGTTTCTATTCTATCTCATTGCAGGTCGGTTGCCGTGTTATCCGGAAAGCATTTGACAGGATTCGAAACCGACCCATTCCCTCGTAAAAATTTGCCGTGTGTATCGCTTCTCTCATCAAGAACGCCCTCTTCGCTCTGCTCGACAGCTCTGTATTGACGGCGAGCGACAGTGTGACCATTTATAATGGCGGATTCAACGACGGAGATCGATCTTGACTCGGTCATTGACCGACTATTGGAAGGTAAGCTCTTTGTCCATTAATCCTATTTTCTTCTCCACGGGCGAAGGCGCATACGACTGGCGACAACAGGCTCGTCAGGCATCTGAACCAGCTGCCAGCAGAGGTGGTTGATTCGTGACTCGGTGGCGCCAAACCAGACGCGCTCGGGTTTTGTGGGCGGAAGTGTATCTTGGAAATTTGCGTGTGCAGTTAGGAGGAACTACATAGATGGAAATGGAACTGGATATCTGAGCGAGACTGTTGCACAGATGANTTTTTTCGTCTGCTTTTTTTTTTCTTGCTGTTTTTCATTTCTGTTCCCAT
This sequence comes from Phellinidium pouzarii, assembly GCA_004802695.1. Lineage (NCBI taxonomy): Eukaryota > Fungi > Basidiomycota > Agaricomycetes > Hymenochaetales > Hymenochaetaceae > Phellinidium > Phellinidium pouzarii. The sequence goes on from SGPK01000014.1 coordinate 19,110, forward strand.
GTTCTTAATTAACATCTTGACGTGTGCTTATCTTTTGCTCATAGTTCGAGGAAATCGGCCTGGGAAGCCCGTGCAACTGCAAGAATACGAAATCAAATACTTATGTACAAAAGCCCGCGAAATTTTCATCAACCAACCCATCCTTCTCGAGCTCGAGGCTCCTATAAAGATATGCGGTACGATTCCAATCCTTCTACCGCTTAGCAATGTTTTTTCTTACGTTCGCGTTGCTTTTGCGGGTTTTAGGGGACATTCACGGACAATATTATGACCTGTTACGGCTGTTTGAATACGGCGGCTTTCCTCCTGAAGCTAATTATCTTTTCCTTGGGGATTACGTAGATCGTGGCAAGCAATCGCTTGAAACTATCTGTCTACTCCTCGCATATAAGATTAAATACCCCGAAAACTTCTTTATCCTCCGTGGCAACCATGAATGCGCTAGCATAAACAGGATATACGGGTTCTATGACGAATGTGTGTCCCTGGTAGTCTCTTTGTCGTGCAGTCAACGATACATTAACCTATTTTTTCCTCGTTCAGGCAAGCGCAGATATAACATAAAACTATGGAAAACTTTCACGGATTGTTTCAACTGCCTACCGATTGCGGCCATCATCGACGAAAAGATTTTCACGATGCATGGCGGATTAAGTCCGGATTTGCAGTCAATGGAGCAAATCAGACGTGTAATGAGGCCGACGGATGTTCCTGACACTGGTTAGTACTGAAATGCTGCGCATTGTAGGAGAAGTCTCACAAATGTTCTTGTTTTTAGGTTTATTGTGTGATCTATTATGGTCCGATCCCGACAAGGACATAACTGGGTGGTCAGAGAATGATCGCGGGGTTTCATTTACGTTCGGGCCAGATGTCGTGTCCCGCTTTTTACAAAAGCACGATATGGATCTCATATGTAGAGCACACCAGGTATATACTGAGATTTGCTTGTTCCGTCGGTATGCGTTCCACTCTCAGAGTTCTGACAGAAGGTGGTTGTATTTCAGGTCGTTGAGGACGGATACGAGTTTTTCGCAAAACGACAATTGGTAACACTGTTCTCTGCACCAAATTATTGTGGGGAGTTCGACAATGCAGGCGCAATGATGAGTGTGGATGAGACGTTACTTTGTTCCTTCCAGGTATAAATTTTTAAACAGTTGAGGATATACGGGCGAGTTTTCTGAAATCTGACCCATATATATTAGATCTTAAAGCCTGCCGAGAAGAAGGCGAAATATCCCTATGCCGGCATGAACATGGGTGGAGGGCGCACAACGCCTCGTGGAAACAAACAAAAGAAGGGCAAGTGATTGAAGCGCACACGGCACCATAGCGGCTCCGCGTATCCGCACCCTCTCTTTCTTTCACACTGTCTGTGGCGCGACGAAGGCTCTCTCTTCCGGGGCGGACGAGGGCTTGGGTCATGTCGCATGACTGGTTGTAGAAGAAGCAGAAGCACTTCCTGCGGACTGCGGGGTAGTGCGCATGCCGAGGAGTGTCTCGTTTGGGATGCGGGCCGTGCGGGCAGCGAGTAGCGTTTTTCTCGCGGGCGTTTGTTACGGTTACGGGTTGTTTTTGTTGGAGTGAGATATATTATTACGGTTGTCCTCTTCTCTCTTTTACTCTTTCTCCTCTTTTCTTTTTCTGTTTCCTCATACTTCATACTCTGTTTGCCTCTTTATTGCCGTTTTCTGTTTGCTGCACACGATACGACTAACGCGGGATGATGTACATGCACGTAGCTCTCTCCCCCCTACGAGCGAACAGCCGGTCCCCAGTCGTTCTCAATAACCAAACAGTTTATTTTTTCCGTCACTCCCAAACCCATTTACCTTTGTTGAGCGAAGAAACGGACTGTACCCTATTAGACCCATAGTCCATATCTTAGTTTTATTTCAACCTCACGCCGCCACGGTGGATGCACTACGTCGCTCTCTCGAATGCGACATGGGATTGGGATCTGGAAAAACAAAGCTCGAATTATGAATTAATATTATCTATTATATACTGCGGATTTCGGGCATGTTCGGCTCGAAATATTAATTGTCGTCCTCGAGAGGCCTGAGGCCGGTCACAGACGGCGACGGCGGAAGCCACAAACTACGCAGCCTACCCGATGGAGTCCGCGTCCAAGCTTTTTATTTTATTTTATTTATTTATTTAATATCTGTCCTTTAAGCACAAATATTTAAATGATTAGCTGGCGGAAATTACGACCATTTTTTGTTTTGTTTTTGTATAGAGAAAGAAAAAAAAAAACGACTGCGCAGACCGTGCCGTGTAACGGAGATTATGTCACCGACACTTGACTCCCTCTCCCCCCTCAACTCCTCTTCTGCCGCCATCGTCGGCAACAGACATTGCCAACGTCTATAACGGTCTGCCCAGCGACATCGACATCGAGGACGACTGCGGCTGTGGAGCTCTCAAAGTGAGACCGGCCCGTACCGTTGGGTGACGCAGTACACAGTACTGTACTGCAGTACTGTCGCAGACCGTCGCAGACCGGGTGTCGCGGGTGCAGAAATATTAATACTCGACATGAGCAGTCCTCCGCTTCATCAATTGCCAGTGCCTACTCGACGTTCCAGCTCGGCTGGCAGACATTCTACTTTTCAAGTACGTCTCCTCCCCTGTTTCCTCTATGATCTACAATGATTTGCACTCGTCTGGCGGCGAAATTAACTTTATTTTTCTGTTGNTTTTTCTGTATATAGATCCACACAAACAATCTGGTCCGCAAACTGGGCTTTCTGACGAACAGGCTTGGCGCGAGCACTCGTTCTAGACCTACTACGACCGACGACGACGTGAAAGAGATTGTGCAAACGCGACGGTGTCGCGAAACGCGCTCGATGGACCTTATGCGCTCCAAGGGATTCAGGCCCTCTCCCATGCTTGCTGTCAATTTCACACCTCAGACGCTCGACCGCCGTTCCACCGAAGACTCGTCCCAGTCGCTCTCACAATTGCATGCGCCTGGAATTGGCAGCGATTACCAGCCTGTGAAACGCTTATCCCTGGCTGGTGCGCCGGCGCAGCGCCTGACCGTCGCGACCGTGGTTACCGGGGCCAGCTTAGGACCTCTCGTGTCCCAGAGTCCTTGTTCGATTGACAATACTGCAATCCAGGTACAGAAGAGGACACAGGTGGATGGGTTACCCATCAACACTCTGGTCGATGCGGTCGCCGAAACTACAATCACACAGATCCACGAAGCAAATACTGTGTGTTCTGCTCTCAGCACCAACGCAGAATTAATTAGGCATTTAGCCATCAAAACCTCTTCCGAGCCTCCATCGTCGAGCAAACGTCCCGTCGTCCCACGACTTAAAACACTCCCGCCACTTAGTTTCAACCTCAAGGGCGCTGCGCAGGATCAGAAGATGCTGCGCCTCTCTCCATCCGTGATTGTTCGCCCGCCGCCCTTCCCAGTCCTCGAGCTTCCAGCTCTTCCGACACCCACCGCCGAATCCCCTGCGTCGCGAACGCTTTCAAATGGCCGGGCTCGTCCGGCAGCGCGTCTGAATTCGATGCCCATGCTGCCGATGGAGGGGCGTGATGAACGCGAAAATGATCCAGATCACGAGGGTTATGGATTGGAAGAAGATGATGAGGGTGAAGAGGGTGAAGATGGTGATGACGATTTGGGCATATCTGCAACCAGCGATGACGAAGACGAAGACGCCAGCGGACGACCATCAACGTCGTCGTCGTCGCCGTCCATGCACAGTGGTTTCCTCGGGCGGTCCAGGGGACTCTCCTTCTCCCCGCGCCTCCCGGACCTCCTTACGGGTCCTACTAGTAGCTTCTCTTCTCTTCTCGGAAGTGGCGGGTCTGGGCCGTCCACAGCAGCGGGTGCCGCCCATTCTGGGCCGACTCCGGTAATCTCCGACTATGCTAGCGAGGCCGCCACGCCTAAGGCTGCCAACTTGAATGTGACTGGAAGCGCGACGAAGCGGGATTATTTCTCATTTTCATTGACGAGTGCCGCGGAGGAGCAGGCACCACGGGACAACGCCAATGGGAGTTCGGAAAGCCGGCCCTTCTCAAAGTCACCTACACTGCGCACGCCCACTGCTTGCGACTACTCGCAGACGCCGACTCGCATGCAGCCAAAGGTGTATTCTGTGGCGCCGTCCTTGGGCTCGGACGCTAGGTTGGGAAAGAACACTAACGGCCTGGACCCGGCGAAAGCCGCAAAAACTGTGGGCACGCCTCGATTGTCTGTAGCAGACTCTGAGACTGCGGCGGCGTGTCCTGGACTTTACCAACAAGCTTCAAAGAGTATGGTGGAGCTGTTCTCGCCTGCGGCGGCGTCTCCGAAAGACAGTGCCGCGTTCAGAATTGCTGGAGAAGATATCAAGGGAAAAGGGAAGCGATCGGATGCGGGTCTGCACATACTACACATCGACTCCCGACCTTCCAGCAAAGATGTTGCACCTGGCGATAAAATGGATCCGGGCACTTTGCTTAATGGAAGTACAAATACGATTACCGGTTCTTCGGGAGAAATGTTGTCAGTACCGTCCGCAGCTTCGAGTGAGGCACCACNTTTCTTCAATACGTAGGCAGCGTTCAATGCCGACGTTTAATACGTCTGGTCCGCCGCCACCGTATCCTACTTTCCTGATCCCTGGAAGCCATTCAAGCAAGTTCGACCGCTTTATGCCTGTGCCACGCGAGGACGAGGGCAAGGAGGTGCTGCCGGCATATAGCAACACCATCCACCTCGCAGCCATCATGCCGCGCAAGATGGAGTTCACTNGCACCTGGGGTGCCTGCGCGCGACAGGAAGTGGCGGCGTGTGCACTGTGTGTTGGAGGGCACGGCGTTCAATGTGTACGACGCGNCCGCCCCGGGTGAGTGGCGTGAGTGCGATCGGCGGTTGGTGGGAGCGTAAGGTCGGCGTGGGCGATGTGAGTCTGGGGCAAACGGGGAATGTCGTTAGTGGAGCGAATGGTACGAGCTTGGTGTTGGGGAAGAGAGAACCAAAGAGGGCTATGAAGTGGGAGGAGGAATTACAGGCTGAGGAACAGCAAAGTACTGATGCGAGTGCGAGAGAGGATGTGGAAACGGCAACAGGGGAAGTGCACCAGGATTCGCATTCGCATAAATCGAAGAGACATATCGCTGCGAGCTTTTTGCACCCGAACCGCTCGCGTATATCGCTAAGCTCGCGCTCACCTTCACCAGCATCACCGCGCTCGTCCCTGCAGAATGCGCGTTCGTCTGCGGATGTTTCTTCTCAGGCATCATCCGCACCATCCTCTGCACGGCCGTCTACAGATTTTTCTTCCACCGGCTCCTCCACGTCCGGTTCGGCTCCTTCCTCGTCAACATCCTATACGACGGTTTCGTCTATGGGCTCGCATTCACGGCGACATGGGCGGTCGGAGTCTGCCCAAGTGCATCCGCAGACGCCGTCACAGTCGCAGTTCTCCCCGGCCCATGCGCGCTCGCACTCCCAGCCGCTGCATCAAATGCAGAGTCAGAGCCAGAACAACTTAAACATGCTGCCAGAGCCGGATCCGAAGGACTTTATACGCATCTACTCGCTGCAGCGCTCGGAGAGCGGGCTCGCGAGCGATTACACGAAGCGCAAGAATGTTGTACGTGTGCGCATGGAGGGCGAGCAGTTCTTGCTGCAGTGTACGGATGTCGCAGGCGTCGTAGAGTGGATCGAGGTAATTGTCTCGCTTATCTGCGTCCCTTTTTCTCTCGTGGAACGAAGAAGCTTATGCAGATGCTCATTTTCCCCCCTGTGTAACTTTAATAGGGTTTGCAGGCTGCTGCGAATATCGCGCTTGATCTAGATGAGCGTCCTATGCCAAAAGGTCCGATCTTCCCTCGGTGAGCCTTCATTTTCTTTATGCAGCTCGCGTGCTTTTATAAAAACTTGTTCTCATGCACCTTTATTTGTTTGTTATCATACAGGCGCCGTAGACGACGTCGTCAACAGCGCGCAGAATCAGCGGCCAACCAAGCGACACAAGCGGTGACGTCATAGCATAGGATTTATTGATTATTTCTTTTGACGGACTGGAACACAGTTCTATTTCACCTATTCCCCTTCTTGTTTTTCATCACGCTCATACTACGATCTCACCAATCCACCATGTCCATGACTGTCAAGTTTTGACGCACCCGCAATTCTGTTATTTTAAGCTGAAGTTTCTTTTTAACACACCGTCTCTGCACAGTGTACACATCTCATCATGTCTAACAGTTTGTCTGCATTGTATGTTAATCGCCTCCTTGCGTTATCTTCTGTTTTCTTTTTTCGTGTTAAAACGTCTGCCCTCCTGCCCTCCACTCCGCATTTCATCTGACCCGTCCCTTGCATTCGCATACATGCTCGCTCCCCGATTCATTGTTTGCTAACCGTACTCAAGAGTAATGCTAGATTCTGCAACTCCCCTCTTTTTTACCCTTATATTATTGTCAATGTGTCTTCAGTACATATCTATTTTCCCCTGCATCCAGACTGTTTTCTTGGCTATTTTTTTTTCCCCTTTAAGTGCCTTTTCTTTTTGTTAGGAGTCTGCACAATTTAGTCTTGGGTCATACATGTATATACACGTCGAAATTAAGTACTTGGCTTTTAGGGGTANTTTTTTCTTGTCGAGTGTCCTTTATTCTGATCGCTTTCTAAACTAAATAAATAATGGCTCTTTGACAACTGCTCGAGTTATGCGTAGTAGAGAAGCAGCCCATGCAATGTTCTATACTAATGATGCTGTCGAATGAAAGCGAGGAAGGTTATTAAGAACTCATTGGTTCTCGCTACTGAGAGCCCCGGACATTGACGAGCATACGGACTCCACTTTTGTTTTTATATCTCGGCTATCTGCATTGTGGTCAAGCCACAGATGCGCCGGATGGTGAAGAATGAAACTTGAAGCATTGTGCGTTAGGCTAACAACACAGACTTGGGAAAATGGACAACTGTACAGATAGTGATGCCAATAACGATAGCAGCAGTATAAGCGCCTGGAAACTTTACATAACCAATTCGCATTCTGCGTGAATCAATGTGGATGGCTCGAGAAAAACAGTATTTCACATGCGAGCTTTGACATCACGGAACATCCAAGATATCTTGTTCTGAATGCGTTTGGAGATGTCAAAGATCATTAGTGACCTATTTCACAGAGGGGCGTATTTTGCTCTAAGTTTGTCGAATCAGTGGCCTAGTGATGCAGCCTTTCTGCGTGTCGGGAGGCATTCGTGGTCTTGAATATTCATATTCCGTGATCTAATTTCGCTCACTCATGGTGTGAGCGAGGTTGCTATTATTGATTTCGAAAATTTAGGGAAGCGAGTCAACTGAGGGGGTAAAGTACATATTAAACTTTTTGAAGGAACAATAAATTGAGAATTCTCTTGAAGCTCATTCCGCCGAGACAGCTTGCGACAGATCTGGCATGCGGCGAATGACCTTTCCTTCGTTGCGCGCATGCTGGCGTAGCTTTTGCAGTATAGGCGAATTTTCCCAGCGCTCTGGCGGCGGCCGTTTCTCTGTAGACCAGTAGTAAATGTCCCAATCTGGTTCGTCTAGGAGCTGTTACAGAGAAGAAAAATAAAAGATCAGTNAAAAAAGATAACAGTGCTCATTCAAACACTTCGTCGAGAGAACCGGGAACGCACTTTGTCATATTCTCTAAGCTCCTCCTCCTGCATTGATTCAAGATTCTCCTGAGCGAATGTGCTTAGAAGGAGATCTGTCTCGAGCGTTCCACGCTTCCTACTTTGGTAGACGAGGCGGGCACGCATCTTCCACAGGGACTCATTTGGTCTGGGGAGTGGCGTCGGTGCAGGCATATCTGATGCAGACCGTGTCGTCGCCTCATGCTCGGGTGTATTAGGAAGTAGCCATGGGTCCTTCAGACGAAGTGCGCTTGCGGAAAATGTACGTCGAGAGAAGGAGTTGATATGTGCTCGTTGGCAGACAAGACGCAACATTTTAACAGCGGTAAAAAGNTTTTTTTAGTCTTGACTGCAACAATCGTCTGAAGTCGTCGATGTTGAGCTCGATTCGGGGTCGGGGTGCGATTTCTTGTTTTGGGAAGTCACAGTAGTGACTTTCGCGACACCACCGCTTTCACTGAGACCCTCAGCAACGCCTTGTTGCAGCCTGTCCACTACTACCTCCTGCTGCTCTTTGCTTCTCACAACCGAACAGTCTTCAAAGAGATGTCTCGTATTGCTAATAGAAGCGCGCGCTCCAAGCCGTACGATGTAGGCCTTGTCTTGGCTCGTCGTGCAACCTGAACCGACAGTGCTAATTACCTCTTGCTTAGCGCCCTCAAAACCGTCACAGCGGACAATGGCTGCACGACATGTCGCAGGATGCTGATGTGCCTGCATCAGTCGTGGACAGCGGCCTGAAAGGTGGTATGCCCAGCAGCAAGCTCATCGTCTCAAACTTGCACTACAACATCATGCCAAAAGATCTCATTGTGCGTTCCATTCNTTTTTCGTCTTATATTTGCATGTACTGGTGTTCTTACCATTCGTTCTTTGCTGCTCGTAGGCCATTTTTGGCCAAATTGGTACGCTTGTGCGCGAGCCAATCATCAAAGTACGGATCGCTGCGCTTATGGCTTCTGAGCACGTCCTCTGAAATAAAATCACTGAACCGACTCCACATCTCTTCGTTTTATCGCGCGTCGTCCCTAGTACGATCGCAGTGGCCGCTCGACCGGCGTCGCAATCATACATTACGAGAACCACGTCGAGGCAACGAGGGCAAAAAAACAGTTTAACGGGATTCTTGCTAAGGGTACATCTTATTGCGTGCTTTCTTGAGTCCTTTTCCTAAGGATTCATTCTTTGTCTTTGCCACGTTCTCTTACATGATTTTTTTTGGTAGATCAACCGATGTCCATCGCTTTTGACGCTTCCCGACCCCCCGCGAAACGTGTTGTCAGTTCGCCCGCATCCCTGATGAATAGAATATCGAAGCCTCCATTACTTGAAAGGCTCGGCAGCGACGCGGCAATCCCTACCGCTCCGAGGAAAGCTATTCAGATGGCGTGAGTACTGATGGCTATTGCATTCTATGATTAATATTTATGTTCTTGCACGACTTCAGAGCTTCTGTCCATACTGGTACTGGGCCGGTCAGGGCTCGTGGTGGAAGACGCAGGGGAGGTCGGAGTGAAAAGCCCAAGAAGGAAGCGAAAACGGCGGAAGATCTTGACAAGGAGCTTGATGCATTTATGGAGGACGACGCAGCTAAGGACTCCATAGAAGCGGACGTCGAGATGGAGACATAAGGTCTGCTTCGTCGTCTTCGCTTTTTGTATCCTTGTTTTCCTTGTGTCTTGATTAATCCTGAATTCGACTATTTGTACTCTCGTCGTTTCTCTACCCAGCTTTATGAACCCCATACTCTTTTTGTGGCCCGGTACTACCGATGCTATTGTATTATGATGTTTTGAATTTGTGTGGGAGCAGAGCGAGCGTGGTTCGCGTACTGTAGCAATCGGAAAACTCCGACTGATGTGAACCTTAGTGGGTAACTGGTCGCAATGGCTTTGCCATTGTCTTCCCCTCCCCACAAACCTGCCATTTTTCGACGCGAATTTGCTACTGTCGAAACACCGCGTAGAGAGACGTTGTTATCTGTGACGCTGTTAATATCCATCTTGCGATCAATAAGCCGTCTGTTGCGTCCGATAAACACGAAGCAATCACACAAACCCACGACTCGCTTTCTACCTCTAATTTTGTTACAGTCTACTATGTCTGCAGTGACGAGTCCATCTGCATCTTCCTCGTAAGTGACTCCTTGAGAATGACGTGCAAATGATTGAGGAATCTGCTTTCGAAGATCCGGTGTTGGCAGTGGCCAGGACTGGCGGTCAGGCCTGCGCGCCCCTCCAAAAGATGAACGACCTCAGACCGAGGATGTGACGGCGACGAAGGGGATAGAGTTCGAAGATATGTTTCTCCGCCGTGAGCTGCTCATGGGCATCTTCGAAGCCGGCTTCGAGCGCCCCTCCCCCCATACAAGAAGAGGCTATCCCCGTTGCACTCAGCAAACGCGATATCCTCGCCCGCGCAAAGAACGGTACCGGAAAGACTGCTGCCTTCGTTATCCCAACTCTTCAACAGATTGATGTATCGAAAAACAAGATTCAGGCCCTGCTCCTCGTACCCACGCGCGAGCTCGCGCTCCAGACGGCGCAGGTCTGCAAGATACTCGGCAAACATCTAGGCGTAAACGTGATGGTCACCACTGGTGGCACGACGCTTAAGGATGATATCATCCGTCTGTCTGAAACCGTACATGTCCTCGTAGGTACTCCTGGCCGTATCCTCGATCTTACGGGCAAGGGCGTTGCAGACCTCAGCGAGTGTCCCGTCTTTGTTATGGACGAGGCAGACAAGCTCCTTTCACCCGAGTTCACGCCTGTGATGGAGCAGCTGCTCTCGTATCTACCTGAGACCCGCCAGGTCATGCTTTTCAGTGCGACATTCCCTATGATAGTCAAAGACTTCAAAGTATGTGGTGTCCTGTGTGGCTTGATATCCTTTTTCACTGCTCATAAATCACTTAGGACAAGCACATGGATTCTCCGTACGAAATTAATCTTATGGACGAACTTACGTTACGTGGAGTCACTCAATATTATGCCTTCGTCGAAGAAAGACAGAAGGTACACTGCTTAAATACCCTGTTCTCAAAGGTGAGCCATATACTGGGTAGTAAAGGATATACCCTAAGCGTGACGTATACAGCTCCAAATCAACCAATCGATTATCTTCTGTAACTCAACCAATCGTGTCGAATTGCTTGCGAAGAAGGTTACCGAGCTTGGATATTCTTGTTTCTACTCGCATGCAAAGATGCTACAATCGCACCGCAACCGCGTGTTCCATGATTTCCGTAACGGCGTGTGCCGAAACCTCGTCTGTTCTGATCTGCTCACTCGCGGCATTGATATCCAGGCTGTCAACGTTGTCATCAATTTCGATTTCCCGAAGAACAGCGAGACGTACCTCCATCGTATCGGTCGCTCGGGACGTTTCGGACACTTGGGTCTTGCGATCAACCTCATTACTTATGAGGACCGTTTCAATCTCTATAAGATCGAGCAAGAGCTGGGCACTGAAATCCAGCCAATCCCGCAGCAGATCAACAGGAGCTTGTATGTTGCACCGACTGCTATGGACGAGCCTGTGGGTCAGACGACCACCTTCCAGCAGGAGCAGGTCCAGCAACAACAGCAAAAGCCACAAGCGCAGACTCAGCAACAGAACGGCGTCCAACAAAGACAGCCTGTGGCTGCCCGCCCAGCGGCTGCCCCTGCATCTCAACCACAGCACCAGCAGGTTCTTTATCAAAGCAATGGCCAAGCCTCGTCGCGGGCTGCCCCAAACGGGCCTACAGTAGCACAATTACAACAGCAGCAAGCGGCGGCGGCGGCGACGCGCAACCAACAATATCAAGCGTACTCAGCGAATCCTAGTATAGCCTCCGCCCCGCGTGGTGGTAATGCTACGCAACCTGTGCGCCGGTGAGTGGGTGTGCACGTACATTGCACAATTATTTTTTGAGAAGGGGGGGGGGCTGTGAGGTGGGGAAATTCTTGGTACGACACGCTACTTCGATATCGACGACACGGGCATTCTTGAGGCGGCACTTCTGGTTTACAGCTCTTTCATATCTATGTATTAATTAGCCCTAGCCGCTTTTACTGGGTCTTGGACTCGTTCTATGTTATTTCGACCGTAAGGTCTGCTGCAACTCCCTTCCCTACATAATACCTTACACTCCATATGCGGTCGCCCTTCCTCACCGTGTATGTGACCCGCCATGTTATCTTGTCGTCCGTAGTGCGTAATTAGTAGTAACATGAATTTCCTCGAAAAGAAAGTCGCGTGAATTTTTTCCTCTCTTTTGGATTAACTACGCGGAACCGAGCTTTTTTTTTTACGCAACCGCGGGTCGGTGACAAGCAGCATCTCAGTCTTTGTCCTTCGTCGCTGCTGCTCGTTCTCGCTCGAAGAAAACCAGTTCATGGATGAATAAGGGAATCACTCTACACAGGAACGCCCGCTACGATAATTACGAGCGCGACGCTCTCGAAGTCATCGACGAAAGGGACGCTCTTCTCATTACGCTTGTCGACATTTCGGGCGACAGGCCGCAGCTCAGGTCTGCGAGGGCACTCCTAAGGTCGTTCACTACCAGATTCTCCACGGGGTTTTCTGACCTACTTGCGATGTCTCGGCCGCGTACGAGCTCAGTGCGTCTGCCGATGTACGAGACCCGACCGCCGCGGCTACGCAATGGCTCGNCCCCCGAAGATGAGAAGAAAACGATATTATTTCCTGCACCAGCTGAAATACTCTAGCTTTTGGCGCCCACGGTCACTGAAGCAATGTGTAAATGTGCTTGTCGCTCTCATCATAATTATATTGTTTGTCGTGTACTGGCTATGGGAGCCGCACATCGAGATTTCGCTTTACGAGCGCAGCTGGATCGCGCGCGAGGTCATTCCAGTTGAACCACTTACTGGCTGCTTTGAACCTTCTCGTCTGTCACCCAAATACAATTTGACGCGTGCACGCGCACCTAAACGTACGGAAGTACATGCGGGATTGTCCATGCGACTCGGCATGGACTGTTACGACTTCGCAGGCACCGTGCAGCCCACGGCGCGTCGCCCGCCCTTGCCCGGGGAGCCACCTCCAGAACGCACAAACTTTCACACTTATTGGCGTGCAGACCTCGTGCCATTTGGTGAACGCCAGGAGTGGATGGTCAAGTCATTCTTCGCGACGCAGGACCTTGCACACTCACGTCTCATGCTCTGGTCGAATGGCGATTTGCGCTCCAACGAGATGGTGAGGAGGTGGGCTCGGAAATATCCTGAAGCGTTTCAGCTCAAAATAGTTGATGTGGAGAGTTTTGCGAAGGGGACGGCGCTCGAGGGGAGCGACTTACTCTATGCGAAAGACAGCAAGGCATGGGTAGACGGTGATCTGGTGCGATTGCTAGTGACATGGGCATACGGAGGTGTCTGGGTGGATATGGATTCACTCCTAACGCGCGACTTATCACCGTTGGTCGAGCACGAGTTTGTAACTCAATGGGATTGCTATGGTGCGTATTAAGCCTTATATCTCTATTACTATTGTCTTACATTTTTTCAGACAAAGTCTACCAACCGTTCAACGGCGCGGTAATGCACTTCCAACAGCACTCTCCATATCTCTGCGAAGCCTTCGAAATCATGGCGCGTTCGCCGCCGCCGCAGAGCGGGACGACCGAGTGGGGGTCACTGCTGTATTTTAAGCTCTGGCGGCGGCTCATTGCAGCAGGTATTACGCCGTTCAAGGTGCTCCCATTCTGTTTTACCGATGGGCGCTCGTGTCGGTTGGATAATCGGCTTCCGGACCCGTTCGCGAAAGACCGTGCAAAATGGGCAGGCATATACGGTATGCATGAGGGTGGCCCGCTCGACCAGGCCCTCAGTAAGGTCTTCTCTGTGCACCTCCACAACCAATGGCACAAAACCTTCCCGCGCAATGGCTGGGTTGAACGTCTCCTCCTGAAGCGCTATGATCGCGCGCTGGGAATTGAGTCTGCCTTTCATCTGCAGAACGCTGAAAAGCGCTATCAAAAAGAGGATGATTAGGAAAATAGGCGGAAACCGCGCTCTATTAGTTCCTCACAATGTTACCCAGTGCGTGGACCTTGACGATTATTTTTATACTAGATGACTACCCCATTTCGCCGGGAACAATGACGATTTTGTGCACATATACCTGAACTGCAAGGAGAATGGCTGCCCATTATTTTAACCTTGACTTTGTACATTAATGTAGCATATGCCGCAAGTGAGACGATTACTCCTCTACTTTACAGCTTCGCACATCCNTTTTTTCTGCTCTTCAATGCCTTCTAGTAGTTCTGCATGAAGTCGGAGCATCGCAGAGGTCTTGTTCTCAGTATGTATAGTAGCAGATATGTTCAAGAACAAGTACCGCTATTGTTTAAATCATATAATATGCATAACTTAAATAGATTCGACGTCAGACGGGTCTTTAGCGATATTGAACTAATTGACTTTATGGCCGAAGACTGGCTCTTAAAGGTTAAATCGCATTTTAAAAGGTTTTTCTTTGAAATTTTGAATGACATGACTATGCAACTTGGGAGGACGGCTGCACCCCTCCCCCCACAAAAGGAATTTTTAATCGACAGCAGTTGCACCGTTGTAGTAGTTGAGCGTCTCGTCCGCACATCCGGCTGGCGTCATGTAATCGTATCTATACGAAGTTCACCGCGTCATAAAATTGAGTTGTGAACGGAAAAAAACACTTTTACTTACGCGCCAAGATTTACGTTTACGACTGGGAAGCCTGTTCCACATCCAAGGTATGCGTTGCTGTTTTGACGCGGGATGCTGGCAGCCGTCCAAATGAGACCGTCGCCTTGGAACGCCCATGTTCCTGTTTCCTCTTGCGTCGTTGCAAAGTATGTTGGCAGGTAAGTTGCAGTAGAAGCAGTCGTGATATTTACTACGCGTCCAATCGAAGNAAAAAGGTGAAAGTTAATGCAGTCTTGATACAGATAATGCTTACCATTGAGGTAGAGGACACTGCCATCAGCAAGCTGCTGTTCGACCTGCCCGTCGTTGAGCTGGAACTGCGCAGCGGTGGTGTAGCTACCGAAAATTGCGGGGCCTGGTGTACCAGAGACCTGAGATTGTAGGTACTGGTGAAAGAGAGGCTCTTCCTGAAGCAACGACAATGTCGTAAGAAACATGTAACTACCTGCTGCGTATGACTTACATCGGCGCGAATCCATAAATTTCCTGAAAGAAGCGTAGCACCCGTCGGTCCAGCAGTGGCTGTTCCGGACGGTACAGACGAAACTCCGCCAACAGAAGAAGTCGCGCTAGCTGTCTGTGCTTGTCTCTATATTTATAGGTCTTGAGAAAAACCTGAGATGGCGCACCGATGTTGCAGGAGCAGTGACAGATGATGCAGATGATGCCGACGATGCCGTTCCTTGGAGGCACTGGGAAAGCCCGCAGTCAGCTCGATAACCCAGTGCATATTTTAAGAATCAAGCTTGAGGCCTACCTGACTGTAATATTCGCTACTGACTGTGCAGGTCCATCCGGAAGGACAAGTGGTTGCTCCAGTCCAACCTATGCCGCCGCACTGAAGGACCGTACTCTGATTAAACCGCACACGAAAGCAAAAAAAAAAATGCATACGCACCTGGCCCCATTCAGGAGCAGTGGCCTGGGCAGCAGCTCCTGTCAAGAAAGCAACTGCGATGACAATTTTTCCAAGCATATTGAGGGACAGACTCTGATACAAAAATGGAAGAGGCTACCGGTTTTATGCGTGCGCTGAGGATTTACTCACACAAGGCAGCAGTAGAGGCGGGTAAGCATCGGAGGTGAGGAGAATGCATAGGCCGCCACGAGACTCGGTCAACGGTCGGGAAGTGCCAAGCAAACTACCTCCAAGAAGTAGAGATCCAGACTTATATGCTCAGCAATTTGAATTCAATCAACATTAATTGTCGGTGAAACTTCGAATTCCAGCAAGACCAGGTCAACACCGAAAGAAAGAATGAAGCAGGAACACCCCGAAGCTGTCGACGTAGCATTAGATAAATTCCGAGAACGCAGTTAACACTGCTACTGGAAGTCTACCATCATGTTGAGAATAATTTCTTGTGATCTGGACAGGATGTGTACCAGCAATAGGGATTAATTGTACTAGTTATTGTGTTGACTCAAAAGACAACCGCCAGAGGGTGGCGTGGAAAATTACACCTCTAATAGGGCTGCCAACATGACCCCCTTGCCTGAGGCTTTTAACTCAGACTCACTCTTCAACCAGGAGTAAAGCTATTAGACGAGCTGATAATTCGTACGTAGGCTTCATGATGATACTTGGGGGCACACGACAAACTCCCATTGTAATTGACGACGACGACGACGACGACGACGACTGTGCTCAGCCATACCGACCTACTCCCGGTATACTGACGCGAGCTCGGATGAACCAAGCTCGAGACAGCGAGAATAATTTCGAAAAAGACATACCTAGCCCTAGCGGTTGGAAACAGCCTGGGAATAATGAAATTCACAATCGAGACTCCTTTCCATTGAGGCAGCCAATTGGCGGGGCTGACACTGAGTCTGAAACCGGTGAGTTTCTTGAACACTCACTTCTGCCTACATCCTTAAGCACTTCTGGTTCGCTAGTGGCCTTTCCAGCATCGCAAATGGAAGCTCTGGAGACACCAGCTTCAAACCCCTCCCAATCTCTCAAGCGTAAGCGTAGCTTCGAAGATACTCTAGACACAGGCCATCTTCCGCGGCCGGCTTTTGCCGTTGAGACGAGTGCTATTGCAGATGGTCGTTCTACCTCTCAGAGTTCAGTGTTGGATCCTTTCGCCGGATTATCGAAGACACAGCGTAAGAAGTTACGAAAGCGTATGAGAGCAGAGGAGGCAGTGGCTTCTCATGCAAAATCATTACCACAGGCAAAAATGCTTCCTGCTGAAGCTATTCTAGGGTACACCGTTCAGCATCGCACGAATGAAGCTCCGTTTGAGCATGCTACGTATGATAGACCGAGCTGGCCTGGCCGTTCTCTACCCGGTTCTATCTCCCAAGTTGTATCTTCAGCGCAGAGTCAGTCGCCTGTACCCGGCTCTCATCCAGCACCGTCTACGTCGTATTTTTCTCGGCCAACAGAACCAGTGGCCCTCGGAGTCTCTGGTTCGGTGTCAAAAGAAACTCAGCTAGATATGCCTTCTTATGCATACTTTCCACTTCCTGTTCAGGAGCATTCATTCCAACCTACGCGACCGTCTGAATTTCTAATAATTCAGTCCACCAAACCTCCTGACACAAGTGCTTTCGGTCCTAACCTTTTCGCTGCTAAATCTAGGATCATCGGAAACTTTGCCTCACTTGGTTCTGGACATGGGCTTTTCCCGCTCGCTCCCGACCAGTACGTGTCGCATGACCCGGGTCATACACTTATTATGGAGGGTATGCCGAAGAGATTCCGCACACTGGACTTCGTTTTGCAATGGTGCAGAGATACGGGGACCAATCATGACCCAGCGCCATTGCACATCGACGTAACGCGCAAGCTGGGTAAAGCCCTCATTGAATTTTCGACCCGTGAGCGTGCCATCCGCGCTTTCAATAGCCCAAAGCTTATCAACAAAGATGGGCGCGAGCAGATTAACTTGTATTGGTACCGGCCGGAGTCTTCTCTACCGCTTCCTACCCACCTTCCACTGCCCGTTCGGGCGCCGTCCACCATTCTTCCTCCCCCTTCTTCTCCGCAATCCATGCAGCTTTCCAGGTCTCTTGAACCAAGAATGATTGCGAGCAACTTGCAACCGACCAAGAAATTAGAAGATATGGAGGAAGGCGAAATTGATGAGGTTATCGAAGTCAGTGAGAATGGCATTCAAGCACTTCCGACCGGATGCACTCTCCAATGGTCTCCTGGTAGAAGTAATCACTGGGTGCTCAGTACTGGATTGACACCGCTATGGGATTTTCCAGAAAATTATCACGATTCTATCAAGCCATCTGGACGTAGTCCGCAATGGACTCCTGAACTCAAATATTCGAGGGAGTCGGAGGACTTCGTAACTGGGAAATCTCCGCGGTCTCAGCATGAAAGTGAACGTGGTGGTCTTCGAGCATCAGAGCCAGCGAATATGTTTGTCGAGGAGAGCAGTACACATTTCTCTCACACTGAGTCTTTTCGGGATGCAATATCTGGTAATGAGACTCTAGAGCCTAAAAATCGTGGTAGCGTCGCCGTTTTTGCTGAAGCCTGCTCGTCAACATTGACCGAATCTTCACCAGCTAAACGTCTTGCCGAAAGTGGCGTCACGGACATGGAGGTGGACAGCAAATCTATCACCAGTCCCTTCTTCTCTGCTTCGCCCTCTCACGATACCTACCGGCTTCCCCGTGATTTGCCATCGGTTTTCAGTTCATCAGAAAACACAAATATCGTAGACGATGGGTTGGACGAACATCACATCCTCCCAGTCGCACGTTCGATCAATTACGAGGAAGAAAAAGAAAATAGGAACAGGCAACCTATCAAGATAGAAGGGACTCATGTTGAATCTTTAGCTTCATCAGCCGCCCCGGAGCAAGTCGAAAACGTGGCAGATAGATTGTCGGAGCTTCGCCAGCGTGTGCTTGCGAGTAAAAAGAAGAAATTAGAGACAGCGCCGGTTCCTGTAGCTTCTTTAGCGCGTGCGACTGCACCTTCCATTTCCACAAAGAAAGCTGGTATCATTCTCGACGCAACCAGGTCAAATACCCCTTCCGATTTTTCTACAGGTTCTACAACCTCAAATGACTCTTTATTCTCAAGAACATCCGCGATTTCGACGACGACAACCTCCTCCATTTCAATGTCTTCTGATAGCACCGCAACTGTCACTAAATCAGCTTCATATTTCGATACTTTGGCGACAGCTTTTCTTCAGGATATTATAGGCTCAGATAAGCCCTCTCCGGCCGCAAACGACCACGAGAGAACAGTAATTGATCGAGCATCAATAGACTCGAAGACTGTTCTTTTGAACAAGCAAAAGCGACTGGACCAGCACATAACCAAAATGAAGCAACTGATGGCGCAGCTTAGCTCGACAACGAAGAAGATCGAAAAGGACAAGCTCATGCGAACTATCCGGGAGACGGAAAGGTGCGTACTTGGTCGTTAGTTTATCCTTGCTGTTATATCCATCCGTAATCCTTGTTCTCGTGCATTCCACACNTTTTTTTCACACCTTAGGGCGTTCAACGCGGATAACTCCGCTGCGGATGCGGCCCTGAAGCGTATGGCGACTGCGACTAGGAGCAAGAACGGCTTGTCGACCCCTTGGCCGCAGACCAGGTGGGATCAAATGGTATTGGTAGTGAGCGACAGTGAAGATGGCGGCTATGACTCCGGAGATGACGAGTGAAACTCGGACGTCTGGGAGGCGCATGTCGTCCGTCTTGTGCTGTTCGCTGTAAGATTTTATCTGCTATTTTCTCTACTCGTGTATCTCCCTTGTTCTGTTTCTGATTTATGGGGTCGACTATTATGCACTCTGCATCACGGTATTTGGCAATTATACATTCTGCCCGTTATTCTGTTATAAACCTTGCTCTTCTAGGATTGGCGCTTGCTTTCGTTCACATCTCGAGGTGCGTAAATAAGTGTATCGATATCTCTTTTGCTCAAGGTTTACCAACTCACCAAACGCGCTTAAGTTTAGGATTTATGTTATGCGGATTCTTTGCGATATTCGGAAGTGATTAACATATTGTGTCACTAGTATACCCTGCACTCTGCGCATGTGTTCATGCGACACATCTTCCTGTACTGTACCTCCAATTCGTCCGATCTCAAGCGCTTCAGCGGCTTGCTCACGCGAGCCGGGAAGTTCGTTTGTTGTGCATACGTTTCAAAGGCTTTCGTATATGATACATTTCTCCGACAATGCAATAATTGCTTTGCTGGCTCCGATATTCTAAATTATCGTAAACAACGTGGTAGCGAAGACTGCATGAAGCCGACAGCGACGAGATCCTTCCGCCTTTGATCTAATCAAATAACGGCCTATGCCGACCAACAAGCCACAACATTGCTTTCTACTACATCGTTGCTATTCAAATTCATCATCAATGAAAAGACCAACATAAATTCGATCACATTCCAGGAGAAAGATTAACATGCGCCTTTGTGCCTTTTCTCAGCAAGGGACGTGTAGCAAGACAGTAGATTAATAACTACTAGGGCAGAACTTGAAGGTGTCCGAGTGTTATCAGAAAGGGACCAGACTCTATCTTGTTAGGTTGTCGAACAGCGCTAACGCATCATCGGACGAGAGGCCGTCGAACTCGTTGTAGCCAATGTCGATTCCGCAGTCGAGGTCATGATCATATTCATCTCATCCACTTCATATTCGGAGTCCGAGTCATGCTCTGACCTGCAGCCTTGGCTCTCGTGCACCATCTTTCGAATTCGCTTGTCTAGAATATATCGAAGATCCGGAGAGTTTTCGATCCAATCTATGTAGTATTAAGACGTATATTAACGAGATCTCGAGCAAGAAAGAAAGTACCAGTTTCCGTGAGCTTTTTGTGTGACACAACTATTTTGTTCCAAGTTTCACGATCTTGTGTACTACGTACGAATGAGAGTCGATTTCCCATTGCTCTCTGCCTTCGCGTCTCAATCGAGAGTAAATTCTAGGGTACCGTTAGTCAGGCAAGAAATACTGCAATCAGTGAACTAACTTACTCTTCCCTTCGGTCCGCGACGCGTTCATCCTCCCATTTTTTAAAGAGGACAGCATGCTGTAAATTATATTAAAACATGCATATCAATTTCTTCGATAAAAAGACAGATATATCTCCATGATCGCTTTGGTCTTGACTTGGCATTCTGTCACATATTTTTCCTGCTCATCTGGCGTGTCGTCGAGAGATTCATAAATTTCGAGGGCAGGCATAAAATCATTATATAAGTACTGCTCCTGATAAAAAGTCAAGAATGCGTCCGATACACCCATATCTTCAAAAGTGCTAAATAAACAAAACTCATCACAACCATATCGACTATGCATACCTTTGTGCAAATACGGGGTAAGAAACTGTATTTTCGAATTGTTCAGGGTGATGGGTGAAAGATCATCATCTTGAAACAGGTTCTCGACGACGACATCGGCTACTGTAATTAAACTGTTCGCAGAAGGTCAAGGATTGTCTCAATGTCCATCTGTAATGATTTGCATACTCGTCTTTCATATCGTGGCAATCCCAACACACACGAGCTCTCAGAGAGAAGAACAAGTACTGCGTTCCTGTCGCACCGCAGCACTAATCACGAGTAGTATACGCAATAAACGTCGTAAATCGATTGCTTATTGAATTATCATGAATGGAACTATAGTTTTCTTGCACTCACGGAGCATTCGCCTTCGCAGAAGATCAAATCTGCGTACTTCGGTTCACTAAAATCGTCCGGACAGTCAGGTAAGCCTATTGCCTTTATAGCGGCGCGCCATATCGGCTTCGAGTTCTTAGACATGAATTTATTGTAGAGGGCCTTAGAGCTTCGAGAGATATTGAGGAGCTCAGACGGTTCCAGATTATCAATGATCTTCAATAAAAATGCATATGCCTCGTCAGCGAAGCAGAGATGTCTAATACTGTGTTCTTGACGTCCTTACCCGGTCAAAGACTTCGACAGGTAGTGTACCGTCCATCATCCTCTTCAGATGGCCAGACTGCTTAAACTCGCTCTCAACTTCGTCTTTCAGATCGTCCCAGGTCGAGCTTCCTGAGGTTGAGTAGTCCGCGTCTAGATTCATTACAACATTTAGGCTTTGGTATTTTATTGCCATCGTGAACGGGACACAATTCGTACCTGATAAAGTGTCCTGAAACTCATCACTCGCTGACTTCTGGAGTCTGGATTTCTTTGAAAACAGTCTCTCTTGAAAATCTTGATCGGCAGGCCGTCTCAACTAATGTATGTGCGAGAAGAGGTCGATTGACATCTCAATTTGCCGAACTTTGAGGTTGATTCAAACGCTACTCACCATGAAGCTCGAAGTATGGCAGACGAAGAAAGGGGCATCTGAGACATGTGTCCGCTTTTTGTTATATAGTAGGGGTATCAAAGACCAATTTAAGGCCTCGTTTAAGTCCTTTGTTTAAAGCTTTGTTTTAGCACAAACAACCTCGCTTGTTTGAGCCAGACCTAAACAAGGTTCTTGCTCACTATTTGAAGTACGCTTTCCCAATCTCACACACGTCGGCAAGATACAAGACTGTTGAGTATTCGTTATCAATAAATAAAAGGCACATTCTTTTCAAAATTTAAAGAAAAGGGAATGAAGATTCATTTTGTGTATATAGGCAAGTAAAGGTGAAAGACGAGAAACCGAAATTTGCTTTAGCAGTAGAGTATCGAAAGTGTAGTTCATGAGAAATGGCGATAAACAATACAACGAGCTATCCTAGATCGTCGCATCAGCGGACATAGGAGCTATCGTTCCTCCCCTAGCTGCCGTCGGAGTGAATGTGTGCCAACGGTCATTGAAACGCACATCTACATTTGATAGTCGTGAATCGTATCATGAATCCCAACATGTCGCAGAAACTGTGCTTACCGAGTGGTCTACCGCCATACATATACTGCTGGAATTTCGCTGGAAAAGAAATGAAAAGATTGTGAGCGGAGTGCCTTTATAAAAGCGATCATAAGTGGCCACGAACCGATGGCAGTCTCGGCCTCTGGGATTTGGGCAAACTGAACGACACCCGCGCCTTTCGAACGCGCACCATCGAAGAGGATCTCGGCGAGCTCGACGGTTCCAGTAGTCTCAAAGAGTTCGACAAGATCCTCATTGGCAGTCGACCAAGGCAGCTACAGGGAAAATGACAACCAGTGAGACAGGTGGAGAGTAGAAGGGAGGAATAATGCGAAATGTAGGCTTACATTGCGGACCATGATTTGCTGGCTCGGCTCCGCATCAAAGCCTGCAGGAGCGAACCCACCACCAAATGCAGTTCCAGCCGCGAATCCTCCACCTGCACCAGGGGCAGGAGCACCTTGCTGATCGGGCCCAGAGTAATCTGCGTAAAGATCCTGGTTGAAACTACGACCCTCACTGGCACCGCTACCACCACCCGAAAACCCACCGCGGAACCCACCGCGGAACCCACCACGAGGACCTCCGCGGAACCCACCTCCACCTCGAAGGCCACCTCGGAACCCACCTCGGAACCCACCAGGACCGGATAGTCCGGCGTAGCGATCCTACAGTCACCGTCAGTTTCGTCAGGTTAGATTACGCAACCTGATAAACTAAGTTCAAAGTCAAAACTGTGCTGCGCACCTCGCGAACTTCTAGCGCTCTGCCGTACCAATCAAAGCCGTTGTACATGGCTGTAAAGGGAAAGGTGAGTTGATATTTAACTTGTGGATAGCAGGTAAACAAACTTACAGATGGCCTGCTGGGCGTCTTTCGAGGTCTCAAAAATGACCGTCCCAGAGCCCTTTGGTCGGCCATCTGCACCGATGTTGATATCTGCGCGGACGATATTTCCGGCAGCGCGGAAAAGATCCTTGAGGTCTTGCCAACCTGCCTGGTACGGCAGCTATGAAAAGAAGGAATCGTTTAAGTTCGTAGGTCTCAGAAGTAGTCATGAAGTCAAGAGAATAGCTCACGTTGCCGACGTAAAGCTGATTTCCTGGATTCTGTCCGCCACCTCCAAACACGTTATGCGAAGCAGGTCGCGGTGGGGGCTGAGCACTAAATCCTTGCCCTGCCATTGCCATGCCAATCTTACCAGGAACGGGCGAAGCCCCAAATCTTGCTTCTGTTTCGCGATCCTGAAATTTATATTAAAGTCAGCGGTTGTATTATAAATAAGTGTACATATAAATGTACCTCTCTGATGAAAACGGGTCTTCCCAAGAGCGGGACTTCCGAAAGTTCGCGAATCGCGCGTTGGGCATCTTCCTGCGAAGCGAATTCCACAATGCTGGTAAAATACATAGGTCTAGCATTGAATAAAGAAGGATGAACTGTCAAATGCGCTCACCCGCAGCCCTTTGAAACACCAGTCGGTGTAATTAACACCTCGGCAAAGAGCACTTCTCCAGCTAATGACCCCAAGAAAAACCCTCATTAGAAAACCGTCCTCACAACTTTCAACAATAGCCATCCAGCAGTCACGAAAAGTGAAGTTTAAAATTCGAAGCTAGCGTGCCCTCTGTTCATCTCTGCCTCATCCACTTGGCTCTGGCCCTCGTCAAGGATCGCACCAAATTATCAGCTCGAGCTGCCTCGTTATCGCCACATATACGGAAGTGGACAGGTCGTGAGACCTGCTTCTTGTTTCACGCCTCCTCCGGCCCACTAACCACACCCGCTAACTATGACCAGTGACATCCACAACACCCCAAAACATCGGGTCCAACCACAGAGAAAAAACCAGAAACAACACAACGAATGTGATCGGGATTCCCCCACCCACCTCCCCGCATAAATTCCATCAGATCGCGATACTTGACATCATAGCTGAGGTTGCCGACATAAACGCGGTTCTCGCGCTTGCTTTGCTTGGACATCTCCATCGCTTCCTCGTGATCGGCGTTGATTGGCCCTCCAAGCGAGCGTGCAAACTGATCATACTTGCGGTCGCGGCTACGCGAACGCGACCTAGGTGAGCGCGTGCGAGAACGAGAACGAGAGCGGCGAGAGCGCCGGCGAGGAGAGACGGACCGGCGACGAGGAGAACGAGAACGAGAGCGTTTCTTGGAACGACGCTAATAACGATATGAATGAGGGAACTGCAGTTGAACATATATGCAATAGATATACACTCACATCCGGTTCCCAGTGGTCATTCCGACGGCGTCCTGGAAAACGTAGATTAACGACCGAGATTAATTAATTAGATTAGAGAAAATAAAGAGAACGTTGAGAGGGAAAAGAAGAGAGAAAATGGATAAAAGTTCCCAACGACTTGGTGGTAATATTTTTGCAGTTTGGAGGTAGCATTTGAGAGTATTAAAGTAACAGAACCATATTGTGATGAACCACGAAAAGATAGAAGAGCACAACTCAACGTCAACAGATATACCTACCTGCGTCACGCCTGTCGCGGTCCGCACCCCTCTCCCTGCTCCTGTCGCGTCTGTCCCCTCTGTCTCTGCTTCTCTCTCTGTCTCGCCTATCACCCTTGTCGCGCTCCCTACCACTACCGTTTAGTTCACTGCGCGAAAGAGGCTTCTCTTCAGGAAGCTCCTCCTTATTCTTCATGTCAACATCCATGCTGTCTGCGAGACCGTCGATAAACTTGCTGACGGCAGGTAAGGATGAAAAGAGAGGAAGAAGAGGTTTCTTTTTCACATTTTTTTGGAGTGACAAGTGACCTACTCTTTCCGGCGAGTTGGCACTTGCCGAGATCGCCGGGCATGAGTTGAGTTGAAAGTTGAAATGGAATGGTATTAAAGTATTTTAGATTTTCAATGCTCAATGACAATATTACTAGTACAAGTGCTGTTGTGTACATGAATGTCTTTCCGGAAGAAAAATAGTTATAGAAAGATATATGCAGATTGGACGACTCTAGTGCTGATCCCGAGGTGGGGAAGATGGAATAACTGGGCCGTTGGACAGGTTCGGAGAACTCGTCATTGCAGTAGCAGACGTGAAGGACGCCAAACGCAGTGTGCGATGCCCTTGTCCGGGTGATGTTGCGCTCGACTTAGGCGAGCCTGGAAGCGAAGGGAGTGAGAGATTTGATCGCGAAGGAGTCGGAGCTGAGGAAGTTGGGGAGTGAAGAGGTGCACGTGAAACATCTGCGCCAGAGCCAGCAGACGATTCTTTCAGAAGGAACTCGACCCATCGCTGCGAGAAGGACTGAAGCAAAGAAAGGAAAAGAAGAATAAGCATTAGTAAGTGTGGGCTCGATTCTGCCTTTGCAGTAAAATTCTTACCTCCGTCTCGTCGCTGTGGTCGAGCTCGCCTGTACCCTTTCCATTAAGATGAGAACCCGAAGCAGACGATGGTATACGACCCCGAAGAGCAGAGGAAGAAGGAGGTGCCCCGCGCTGCAGACCAGCCTTCTCTCGTTCCGAGTCACTCCACGAAAGAATAGTTGAAAGCAAACTTAGCATTTCGAAACGCTTGGCGTCTGCGCGAGGCGTTGTCAAGAACGATAGCAAAACGTTCGTTACAAGGCGGCGGTCCACATTATTATCGGATTGATTTTTTCGGAGACGTCGAAGTGCCTCCGTAAGGTGTTCATTGAGGATAACAGCTAGATTCATCCCATAATCAGTAACAACAAACCACAGAAAAGAGGAAAATCGGGCACCCTCATGGCGTAGCTTGCCAATTAAAAGATTCTTCTCCTTGACTTCTTTCTCAAGCTTTCCAGACAGATCAGAGTTGATGGAATACTCCTCTAGCTGCAGCTAGAGCACAGATCAGTCGGTTGTGTTTCTCTAAAATCTAAACTCCCTCACCTCGGCCGTGTGTGCACGATGCTTGTATTCAGCTAAAGACTGGGTAACCTGGGTTAGCTGTGCATCTCTATCGCGGACAGCTTGTCGCAGTTCATGGTCTTTTGCTGCGATGACAAGGTATTAGTGTGAAATCCCCGTACAAAATATGACCACCAACCCATTTGGAAATCCTCGAGCACTGACTGCAAATTCGTCGACTTCTGTCGCTCCTCCGCGAGCTCCGTCACTGTCCTTTCACGGGCTTCACGCTCGAGCTCCATGTCACGCTTCAGATTTCCTGAAGTCGTCCTCATCTCGTCCAAACTGACACGTCCCTCTAGCGCCTCTCCTTCCCATTCGTCCCGCTCCATTCGACATCGCTCAAACTCAATTTGTAATTCTCGAAGCTCCTGTTCTCGAACAAGTGCCTCTTGAGAATTCTCCTCGTACGCTCGACCACGTATGCTTTCGAGCTCTTTCGATGCGCGCTCCGCCTCCGCATTCGACGTGATAATCTCGTTCTGCAACGCATGTACCGTTACGGTCAGGTCGTCATTCTGCGCAGTAAGCTGCTGGACGAGCTGTTCGCGCCTATCGAGTTCTTCCTAGACGCATGAACTCTTAATTCTTTGAAGTGCTCTCGGAAATGATGTGATGAACGTACAGCATCCTGCTTGAGCTTGTTGCCCAGTGTGGTCCGCATAGTATTTAATCGCGAGACAAGATTCTGATACTGCGTCGCCAATGAGTCTTTCTCCTTTCGACATCGCTCTAGCTCGCGCTGTAAGACTGCGACTCTGTCAAGTCCAGATAGTTCGCCAGAGCTCCTTGGAGAGCTGGCAGCAGATGCCTTGCCATTGACGCCATTAGTTGACGTCCCGTTCGTAGCGTTGCCCTGATCGCTGTCTATTGAGAGTCTCAGCTCTGCCAGAGCCTGCTGTGTGGTCTCCTCGGCTGAGGGTGCAGAGGGTGCCATAGTTCGTGAAACAGTGGCGGCAAGAGCGTACGGTTTCATCACTAACTAGTACCCGTGTAGTTGTTATGTAATCACACCATTGCTCACGAATGTAAACACATATGCTATGAAACATTTCATTTCATACTCTTCAGAGTATAAACGCACAAAAAAAAAAGGTTTAAATCTACATGATGTCAATCTATGTTGCAAGAAAAGAAGGAAGTATGAGCCATAATGATGCTATGAGCTGTGAATAACGTTAATCGTGCAAGATGGTCTCTAGGGGTGAGCAATGGCTTGGATACGATGACTTTTTTGTTTGAGAAGGTACGATTACCCAAAAACAAGAGTAGAAAGGGGAAACAGGAGACAACAAGATGCACATATCCCATCATTTGAAAGCCCAAGTGAAAAAGTTGATTTTCAGAAAAAATTGTCCAATCTAAGCACAGTAGCAAGCTAGTCGCACAATCAGGTTCTACGAAGCCAACCAGTCAGAAGGCCTGTCATAACGCGCACGCCCATTGGGTATGCGGTGTTGCTTTCCCGGAGCAGCGATGTCAAGCGCTGGCACACGTCGCGAGGGTATAGAAGTCGTTCTGCCTGAGGGAAGCCTGGGTATTTCTGCAAGACGCTATCGAGGTTTTTGTAGGAAGGTGAAGCCAAAGGGGAGGAAACGGACGGGCACGAGCATCCCTCGGATGCGACAGGCAATATCTTAAATAGCACTTTAGAAGCGTAAACAGATCCGGTCTGAGGAAGCGCGAACTGCGCTGTCGTCGCGTACGAAAGCCGCATTGACGGTTTGAATAGCCAAATCTGCAAAACAAAAAGTCAATAAAACAGAATATCGCGGTTATTTTTTAAACTGACAAGAAGTCTAGGATGCTCTTCCTCCTCGTCAAAAATTATAAATCGGTATGTCGCGTGTGCACGCACAAGCTCTAACATGTCTTCTAAAATGAAAGCAGAAAAGGGAATTCTACAGGGCCTTCATTGCAGTGAACATCAGTAACTGTATTGTATAAGAGTGAGAGTAAACTTACTCAGCTATCAAGCTAACGGGCCGCAGGGCATATTTTGGAATTCGGTACACAGAAGATTTTGTTTCGTCGTTCAAAATATGTGTTTGGCATCTCCCAACAATTGCGCCACATATACACTGAACACGCCTCCACTCGTCTTCCTGCTGGAAAACGATAAAACAGGATAGCAAAACATGTCAGTACACAATGTCTCAGTATTCATGAAAAATTAAAAAATTAAATAGNAAAAAAATTAAATGTATCCTCGAGGGTAGCTCCCGGACAGTGGGCCTCGAGCACCCGAGAGTTGTTAACGAGAGGAGTTAGACCGTGCGTAAACGCAGTCTATCACTATTGGACGCTTTGTATCAGCCGAAAGCATTGCTTGACAACGTTCAGCAGGGCCTAAAAAGAGCGTCCAGATAAAAGAAACCAACGTGGGCTTCGGAATGCCTGTAGCCCTCCTCCAACCACTACTGGAACGCCGCCCATTGGTGAGGTCAAAACCCAACGACGGCTTTCTTATACGCCCGAAAAAAAGAAGAAGATAAAACCGAAGTATGCGAAGACTACGCACTCTGTTCGCTTCAAGAATACGCATATTCGACTGCACCACCGCCGACTCGTCAAATAACATGTAGCTCCCGCCCACAAACGCCTGTCCAGGCTTCGGCCAGAAACCCCTGCTATGCTGGGCAACGCGGTCGGTCAATTTCTGGTCCTGGTGACACATCCACGCTTCCAGCAACTCAGACCAATATTCGGACGGCAGGTCTTGGTATGTTAGCTTCTCTGCTGGGTCGGCAAGTTGATGCTGAACTAAAGCAGAAGAGCAAGATGCACAAATGAAAGAAGTCGGATCCAGCTCGGTAATCTCAGCGGCATCGAGAAGCTGGCTCACATGCTCCGAGTCTGCTTCTCTGCAAGGAGGGATAGAATGCCTAGATGACGGCGCCAATGTCGCGATAGGGAGTTTAATCTCAAAATGCCCTCCTTGAACGCGAATGCTCGCTTTGCCAGCTGACACAACCATGGGGAGGCTGAGAGGGGTCGATATGCTCGAGCCACATTTTAAAACAAGCTTGTCGCCTGTTGTTGGGTCACCAATCCGATGAAGAACATCCGCTTCTAGATCGACACCCGGAACCATTCCCTCGTCAACACCTATGAACACAAGAACGTGGTTCAAGTTCTCGTGGTGTTCCGCAACATAGCGCACGGTTAGAGCTGAAATAAGCAAAATTAAATAAAGTTTCAACATTTATAAGTTGAAAATACTCACGTCTTGCTACACTGGAACTCTCAGGCGAGCTTCGTGGTGGCGTCGTGCGGCCCAGAGATGGTATAAGCCAGGAAAGCGGAGGAGCAGAGAGGCTCCGACTCCTCTTGGTCAACGATTTAAAGTGTAATTTATTCGATTTCAAACTTTCAGGCGAAAGTGAACTTCTCGGAGTTGGAGCAGGAGGAGGCTCCTTGACAATCTCCGACAGAGTCAATAGGGCATTCGGATCCTTTTCAAGCTCCTGTTGAAGTTCTTCGGATATTTGCTCGTTAATAAACTCTGGGAGTGTAAGTAGGACATCAGGACTTCGCGTTTTCGTAGGCTGGAAGACAGCGTCTTGGGAGGCGATGCGACGAGTATTGGAGTGTGCAGAAAGGTGTTCAAGAAAAGCATCCCGCTAAAAAGGACTTTCAGTATTTATCTTAATATATGTCATCTTTAATTACCTTTGCCACGTCTCTCTGCTTGGCTCTCTTAATGCGTGATTGCATGTCTCCTTCAAGGAAGACAGACTGGTCGTTCAATCTTCGATTAGACGCTCTTCCAACCATATCAATAATCTTCTCCAACTCTCGCACATCATTTTCCCTTTCCTTTCCTTTTACTGCTCTCTGTTCCTTGCGCGCCGCAAAGGGTCCTTCGAGGCGTGCACGTTCCAATTCCTCGAGCTTGCTCTTCCGCAATTCCACACGTTGATTGTGCAACTGAGGTGCAACAAGATACAAACGGTCTATCGCCATCGTAACGGCTTCAAAGTCCATCCGCATCTTCTCATTGACGGCATCAGATGTCTGCACATGCTGATATTGGAGCGAAGCTCTTTTCTCCTTCTCTGGATATGCATGATGAGCGTGCTCGTA
Organism: Phellinidium pouzarii; assembly: GCA_004802695.1. Classification (NCBI taxonomy): domain Eukaryota; kingdom Fungi; phylum Basidiomycota; class Agaricomycetes; order Hymenochaetales; family Hymenochaetaceae; genus Phellinidium; species Phellinidium pouzarii. The sequence continues at coordinate 49,290 of SGPK01000014.1, forward strand.
TTTCGGGGGCAGCAGTAATTCCTCCTCGTGTTCGTCGTAATCATAATCCGGAGGGAGTTGGCCGGGGCTATATGGACGTGGTACGGGCTCGCTTTGTTGTCGACAGAAATGAGAGACAGCTTCGAGTTCCTGATCAATTTCAGACCACAGGAGCGAGACTTCGACTTTGCGTTGTGGAGATACCGTACATGGAAAGCCTGCACCTTGGCCAAGACGTTTGATTTGCAGATCCAGCACTTGCCTGGATAGCTCGTCGTAAATGTCGACATGAGATCGATGCATCAGGATATCAAGCGACACGGAATTCTCAATGTGCGATACAGAAAGGGTAGGATCAATGGAAGACAGGCGATTTACGTGAGAGAGGAGAGATATGAGAGCGCGAGCGAGACGAGCGTCCGCACTCGACAAGTCTTGCGATATCGAATCTACCCGGCGCTGCAGCTCACCGATGAGGACTGAGTCATCTGCAGAGTTTGATGAAGCCTCGGACATCTGACCTTGACCGCTGTTGCGCAAGTTGGTGAGCAGAATTTGCAGTGCAGAAGAAGACTCGGACGGGGCTGTGTCCACCGGGCGAGATGGCATGGAATGGCGGCGAGGAGGAAGAATGGGCTGCCACGTCGCCGAAGTTAGAAAGATACCGGACAACAAATTGTTCAAAGTCATCAAGCATGATTGCTGCACGTAAACGAGCGATGGCAGCAGTTCGTTCTGGTGGAGCAGACTAGTAAGGAAAATGTCTTTTTTTTTACGACATGAACTTCTTACCAAAGTCGTTCCTTCCGCCTCCTGCAACTCTGATGAGCTCTGTACGTCCTCTGGTCCGAATCTTGTGTCCTCTACGTTTTGTAGATTCTCTTCAGACTGGTCCGCAAAAGGATCAACATCGAGCTCTTCACGCGCCAGGCCGTCCAGAAGCTCCTGTTGTTCACGCGCCTGCTGGTAAGTTTGGATAGGGAAAGGAGTAGGAACAGAAGAGTCGACACGAGAGTGCATGTGTGCCTGCATTGCGACAGGTCTGACTTGAGTGAGAGTTGCCATGATGGGGAGAGAATTGAAGGAGGCTGAGGAGAGTTTGGGCGTAGAGCAGCGCAATGTTAAGCCGCCAAATTTAGGCACATCCTATTTGCGTAAGCTATGCTTACTCTACGTTAATATTAATATTTTTTCTGTGTGTACCAGGTCTTTGTCCGTACATCGAAATCATGATTGTGATTGAGTTATTCTTACCTGTTATCATTGACATTGACTCGATGTTACCTCGAAAAAGGTTTCTGCTTGGTGTGTGGATCGCACGCTTTCGCATATAGTCGGCTTCGGACATCTTCAACAACGATGAGCCATGGGGTCAGCCAGTGTGCTCCGAGTCTTATCCACCCAACATGAGCGCAGATAACTCCAGGCGCACATACACCATCGCAGTCATTCCTGGTGATGGCATCGGGATCGAAGTGATGCCTCCCGCGCTGCGATGTCTCGAGGCCGCTGCGACACGCTTCGGTTTCACACTCATCTTTCGGCATTTCGAATGGGCGTCGTGCACGTACTATCTAAAGTACGGGAAGATGTTGCCCGACGACTGGAAGTCGCTGTTGAAGACTTGCGACGCCATCTTCTTTGGGGCCGTCGGTGATCCAGCGCGTGTGCCGGGTGAGCCCTTCTCGCCATCATTATTCTTTACAGATCGATGATGCTCAACCCGGCCGTTTCTCTTGTTTCTTAGACCACGTCTCGCTCTGGGGAAGTCTCTTACGCTTCCGCCGCGAGTTCGACCAGTTCGTCAACATTCGTCCATGCCGCCTCATGCCAGGCGTGTCATCTCCGCTCACGGGCCGCGCTCCTGGGTCGATTGATTTCTTCACCGTCCGTGAGAATACCGAGGGCGAGTACTCCTCCATCGGAGGCAAGATATTCGAGGGCACAGGGCGTGAGACTGTCATCCAGAACACAGTGTTCACGCGCACGGGCGTAGACCGTGTCGTGCGGTATGCGTTCGAGCTCGCGCGGAGCCGCCCGGCCAAGAAACTCACAAGTGCGACGAAGAGCAACGGCATCTCGATCACCATGCCTTACTGGGACGAGCGTGTTGCGGAGATTGCAAAAGAATATCCAGATGTCGAGGTGGAAAAATACCATATTGATATTCTATGTGCGCACTTCGTGCAACGCCCGCACACATTCGACGTGGTTGTCGGGTCTAATCTCTTTGGCGACATCCTATCTGATCTTGGGCCTGCGTGTACGGGGACAATAGGTATTGCGCCGTCTGCGAATTTGAATCCAACGTCTAAGCGCACCGATGAGGACTGGATGCCGTCACTATTCGAGCCTGTCCATGGAAGTGCGCCAGACATTGCAGGAAAGGGTATTGCAAACCCAGTCGGCATGATCTGGGCAGGCCAGATGATGTTGGAACACTTTGGAGAGAAAGACGCGGCGAAGGCACTGCTTACTGCCATAGAAAATGTACTTGGAGGAGCTAAAGCGAAAGTGCAGCAGGGGGGCGAAGATGTGTTGACACCAGACATGGGCGGGAAAGGGTCTACAGAGGTATTAGGTCGTGCCATTGAGAGCGTTCTCAGCTCAGCGTAGCTCAGGAAGGATACTATGTTGCACAACCACTAATCACTGTAACAAGCCACGGAAGCAATTAAAAAGCAAAGATTGATAGCTGACAATTCTCAAACTGAAGCCATGGATCATTCTGCAAACCCTGCCAGGTCTGCTAATTCTGAAATGTCTTTTCATTCTTGTGCGCCTGCCAGTGGGGAGAGGAGAATTTGGCCGAAGCGCAAATCATCTTCGTCCCCGTGTGTCGATCATTCACTGTACTTCCAAGGGGACTTGCTTCAAGTATTTGAAGATATAGAAGCGCTAGAAATGACAGGAAATGCATCTTCATGTCATGTTCTCCTGCAGAAAAAATGATATCTGTTTTGCAAACATAAATAACAAAAACTGCCGCGAGAGGCATCAAAAGCGGCAAGCGGCATGCTTTGGCTCCTTGTCAGGGCAGACGCGTGAGGTGAGCCCTTGAACGCGCTGGACCAGCGCTCTCCGAGACGCTGCCGGTCCTTCTACCACGACATCATCTTACGGACGATTCTTATTTTTCACGTTTGAGATACGACTTTACGACCCACTTATAATTTCATCTGGAGGAAGCAAACTAATCATAGAGCGCAGCCTGACAATGCCCAACAACTCCAGATGTAAGAGTTAGCGCGACATACGTGTCCATGATCACTAGTACTTAGCGGCGAGCAGCACGAGCTCACCACATTTGCGTACAGTGCAGGCACCACACGTCGCCTCCGGAGGCGGCTATGCGGGCGACCTCACAAATGCGACGACCATGAACGGTGGACGTCGTTCCGTCACTCCGACACGCAAATCGGAGCAAAGGCCAGCCATAAACACACAGAGGAAGCAAACACTTCTCAGCTTATTGGACATCTTGGCAGAATTGCAAAAGGACGGAGACTCTCCTCTTTCTGGTGAGTATGTTTGTCATCTCCAACTCTGCTACTAATACTCTCATATCTTATCTGTTTTGCACAGAATCAATGCTGCACTCCAAGGCGGAGAAGCTGGAAGAACGTGGGCGCTCATTCTCATCTTAATTAATATTTCTGGGAATGCATTATCTGAAAGTTATCGGACGGCAGCGATGGAAGCTGCAGATGAACAGTTGCAGAAAGTTGGGGCAGAAGCTTTCTACAAATTTCAAAAGTTAGTACTAGTGCCATTTCCCTTTTCGCTTCTCAACCTAACTCCAATATTTGCATGTCCATCTAGACGCATCAATAACCTTGACCGCGAACTCCGCAACTTTGCCAACGCTTCACGCCAACTAGGCTCGTCGGTTGGCATCCTCTCTTCTGCTTTCCATTTGCGTGAGCGGCTAGTGCAAGTGCTTTTTCTTTTTCGCGNAAAATGCTGCAGATCTGTTCCCACGGAGGGTGCAGCGGCAGTCAGCTGAATCCTACGTCGACCAGAGGAATCGCACGGAAGATTTCTCTGCCGCGTCAGGAAAGCAAAATGCTCGACTGAAAAAACCTCTTCCACATGTTGCCCGACCTTTGCTTCCGAAGGAAATAGACGTAGAAGAATTCCCTACACAACTAGAAGCCTTCGCAGATGACGTCGTGACCTTTCTCAAGAGCCTGAACGAGTTCCCGGAATTCACAGATGAAGCTGTCAATAATTCAATGAACTCTTTCGAGGCGGACTTAAAGGCACGTCTTTCATTCTGTGCTTGCCGGGAAAAGCAGTAATGGACATTGTTTCCAAAGTATTGGGCATCCTGCCTCCACACTTATGAAGGTACGAGTACCGATGACGGTCGTAAAACTTAAAGTGAACTTGAAATTAAAATATATCATCTAGGACAATTCAAATACCCTGCCGTACAACGGTATCTACATGATTTATGCGCGGAAATGGGGGATCATCTGGACACCATCACCTCATCCTTATCAATGTTTCTCGAGATTGGTATGTTTACTTTCAATAGTCTTGATACCGTACTAATTTCATACACTCTGTAACAGGTATCCCAACTATTCGCTTTGCACAGAAGCATGCCGCCGCAAATCTTCTCAATCTATCGACAGTGGCTACCTTTTTCTCGGCAGTCACGGCGACAACTTTACAGTTTTCATTTGATGCTGAAAGAGCTCCAGCAGCGGACGCTGTTAATTCATTCTGGTTTATCTCTCTAGTATTCAGTATAGCATCAGCTGTGAACAGTCTTCTTGGAGTGACTTGGAAACAAGCCATGTAGTGAGCACGCATTAATAATCCATTCGAAACCATTCGTTCATCACGTCTTTTCAGCCGATCACCTGGACATCGTGTACCGTGGTGGGTACTAATCTGGATCAAAAGAAGTCCGTTGATCTTTTTGGTCATTTCTGTCGCTGCTTTCTCAGTCGGTCTATGCCTTTTCACATACTCGTCTAATCAGGCCAGTTCTAAACTCACGCCATTGAAGAACTGCTTGCTGATATTTNCCCCCCGGGAAAACAGAGCCCAATAACCTCGGCGTTGACGACTGTATTCACGTGCTTTAGCTCATTCGGCCTCATTGCTGTATCGGCGTGGTTCTGTTTCGAGCGTTGGACGTTCTCCAAACATTCCGGGAAAAAATGGCTCATGGACGTTCTCTCAGAAAGGAACCAAGAGTTCTACAGGCTTCCGTTAATAGAATGGCTCGCATCCGTTCCCCGTAGACATGCGAAGCGAATTACGTCGGGCGCATCGCGTCAATTAACGCGCGTCGGAACAGGCCTCAGTATGATCGGGACGAAGCTGAGCACGGTTGTCCTCGTACGTAAGAATACCAACGAGCAAAACATAACTGAAGACGCCGAAAAGGGCAATGGAATGGTCGCTACACACGGCGCCCCTGCAAACCTGCACTCGAATGTTGCCTCGCCTACCTCCGCGTCCCCGTCTGATGAGCGCATTACATCGCCGACCCTGACGAGCCCAGCAAGTCTGACACCTTCTTCCAAATCCGTCACGTCACTGCTCACACCCTCCGAAACAACCCTGTCCACCGAGTCGGCATCTGCATCAGGTGTGCTCGCAGGCAACGGCAAGCGCCGTTTCGCGGGCGTCGTGCGAACGGTGATATCTGCGAACAGGGCGCTTGGCTACAACTCGCCAACCACCGCGACGTTCATGTCGTCACGGAAGCAGCGCACGAAGGCGTCGGCTGCGAGCTCAGGCACGGGAAACATTGTTGGGGGGATGCTGAATGATGACAATACCATGGCGACCGTGCGCGTGTCGCGCGTGGCCAGTCTGATTCCCGCGCTCAAGTCCCTCCGGCCGATGCAGCTGTTCCAGCCACACACAGCACTCGTTCGTCACTTGCAGTTCAGTCCGAATGGGGAATTCCTCGCTACTTGCAGGTAAAAAAAAAATTCAGTGTTTCAGTTGGAGAATTAGATGGCTCACGTAGTTCGGCAGTTGGGATCGTACTTGCTTGATATTCAAAGTCAAGGTGTGCCGCCGCATACACGGTGTCTGCACTGCTTAGTGGGAATTGATAGTGTGCATTAGGATTTCTCACAGTCCCATCGTATTCTTGCACATCCCCAGGGCTTTGTGGGGCAGGTTGCATGGTTCGTCTATCTTTCATTTCCGCATCTCCGAAATAAGCATTAATTTGTCGACATCCGAAGGTCACCAAAGGGAGACTTGCTTCTGACGAAGATGGTCCGGGGCATGAAAATCTGGGCTGCTGATGTACGTTAAACAGTTGAAGTTTGACTTGCTGATTCCTGATTCTGTGCATAGTCTGGTGTGTGTAGGAAGACAATAGACCGTCAGAAATCTGTGCAATCAGTCGCATGGTTCCCTCAGGGAGAAGGTAGGAGTTTAAGCCTAGATTTATTAGCGAGAGGGTATTGATCCTGTTTAAAGCCTTCTTGTCTGTTGAAGGTAGTAACGTCAAGAAGCTGGTGAGCCGCACCCATTTAATGTAATTACAAAGCTCATCCAGCAATTATAGAACCTTAACGGCGAGGTTAGTCGATATACGTCGTCTAAGATGTCTATTCATCTATTCGTCCTCACCGTAGATACTCGACGCGTTTACATTCAAGCGCATGATTATACATGATGTTGCTATTACTAATGATCAGGAGCGAATGCTTTGTGTCGCAACTTTGACAGCGTCCCCTCATGGACTGAGACCTAGCGTGTCCCGTGAGGAAAAGCAGATTATCGGCAAGTGCTTTCTAAAATTAAAGATGTCTTCTTAAGCTCATACAACATCTGCAGTGTATAATCTTGACAAAAAGGAAATAGAAAAGTATGTACTTAAGTCTCTTAAATGATGACGAAGATCATTTACGGGTTATCTATAGTCAGGTACCTATTCTGCATGAGGTGCGAGACATAACACTTGCGAAAAGTGGAACTGTTGCCCTCGTTAGCTACGAAAATAAGGCTCCCCCGCAGCTTTGGAAGCTGGAAACGGTAAAGGATCGGACGAATGAAACCTCTATAATTCGACTTTCTCTCGTACACACTTACATGCCCAGATCGTCAGTGGAGTTCGCAGGCCCGAGTTATTTTGGCGGAAAGGATGACCAACTGGTTCTTTGCGCAGGCAAAGGTAAATTCGTTTACCCGCCAGAGGTATATTGCGAGCTACTCACACCTCCATACTTCAGCGGGTGACATACACATCTGGGACCGCAGCTCAGGTCACTTGCTGCACTCCTTTCAGGCGCAAGATCAAGATAACAACCTGACCTGTATCGCTTGGAACCATGCGGCTTCACCATTCATGTTCTCTACGGGCAGCCATGATGGCATAGTAAGGGTCTGGACCACAGAAGCGGTCATGCCTTCGCGCAGCTCGTACATCGATCTTCGACAGTCGGGTGCGAATACACCGCGAACGATAACACCTCCGCCGATGCTTCACCCATCATTCGCTCTCGAAGTCTCCGATCGACTGGACACTCCGGGATTCGGGATATTTGATGGATTGAGTTCACGGACACCATCTATACGAAGCAATAGTGAAGGTAGAGCGCCTTCTGTTGAGGGACGGTCTAACACATTAAGTGTCTCCACTGCTATGCGGTGAAAAATCTTCTGGATTTTGAATAAAACAAGAACACAAAATTCATTCTATGATACATACGGCGTATAAATGACTTAAAAAATGCTACATAATTCTTCGAGGTCTTATTCACACGAAGACGAAGAAGACTACGACGATCATTTCCGCGATTAACCTTCGTGGTCCTAACTGTTCATCATATGCATATGTATGTTGATGGCAGTGAATTACACTCAATACTACAGTAGAATAACTCATAATGCATAGCGTTGGTTCCACCAATGCATATTGAGGCTTATCCACTATCCTAGCGTGGAGTATAGCACAAATATTAATTTATTATTTGAAAAAAAGAGCAATCTTTAATAGTGGTGAATGCAAGGTCCATATTTGCAGAGATTTGAGCGTTTGACGCATACTAGGAGCATATTAATCAGAATTTAAATATTTTTCTTTAGCTTAGAGGGCCTGAGGCTTAGAGGGAATAAGAATAATAAGCCCATGTCCTTATTTTCAGGAGACATGATCCGCATTGAATTTCCCTTTTTTATTTGCTACCTCATATTGCATTAACTTGAAGTCACGGTGGCGGTGATAGTATAGGTAGGACAGTAGAGTGGATGTAAGCTCATAAGTGATATATGTTCTGCCTCACGAAGCCACCGACGTACTACTCAGGCTACTCCGCTCAGGATCGGCCATCAAGTTGCGAACGAAGTGGCGAGTATAATTATCATTATCAAAAATCATTCACCTTCAAGATAGTAGTACATGCACCAGATAAGATTCCGCACCATGCGGTATTTATATACAGCTCAAATGCCTCCCTCGGGTGTCAGCATAGCATAGCCGCCGCATCGTGTCGGACCAGTGAGTCCAAAAAAAAAAACAAAAAATACGTATCCACGCCAACGTTAGTTTCGGTGCCGCAGGGCCACGTTATACACGTTGTGATATCTCCGAAATGACATCCACAGGCATAGGCGGGCGCAGCTTATGTTTGGCCAGCCTCTTGTTTGACAACTCTAACTTCATGCAAAATTGCAAGCCTCTTGCCCCTGCCCTTGATTTAATTTTATATGGCAACACGAGTAATTCATGAGCAGGGTTAGCTTGATACTTGACTCCCCTGGTTGACCTGTCACCCGGGAGTAGTGTTGGGAAATGCTGTGGGCTGTGTACTCTTTAGCTTTAGGTTGCGAGTGAAGCATGGAGTTCAGAATCTCAGGAGAGAGATATCCTGTTTGATTTAAATCTACATTAAGGTACAAAAGTTTCACCCTGCCATAAACTACCTGATACTCGCATGGAAAGGCTTGTCCTTGTCGTGACGTGACTCCGAGTCACAAAGCGAGAGCGGCAAACGCAGGCTATTCCAAGTTTCTAAACTGATCGCACGAAATTACGCTTGAATGTTCGCTTTTCTGGGTATATCATCGCAAACATTTGTTCAGCGGAAGCTGTATATATTTTATATCTTATCCCCGATATACGATGAGGCATGGATCCCCGTGTACAAAGCAACGTGACCCTGACCCAACACTACTCTTGTGATCAGACAAAACCGAAGTCACAAGTTCTTGCTACCCCTGATGTATTCATTTGATGGAAATTATCACAGTCTAACGCGAACGAAACTCGCGGCTCGCTCACACAAAGTCAAGTGACAATTACAATAATCAGTGTTCCTAAGTAATTCCGAATCAAAAGGCCTTACTATTTACACACGAATACAGTACAATAATTTTGTTATTTTTGCCAATCATGAAAAGTCGTCGAAGGAGTGTAACGAAAAATAAGATAAGTGATTGCCACAAAGAAACTGCAAGAAAAGAAAAATAAAGAACCCAGGTAAATCACAACCTTCTAAGAGACTTCACGATGTTGTCGTAGTCATCCTCTTCCCATCGACTCCGCCCTCTCTCGTGCACCCATTGTCGTGACTGCGAGAACAGGTCGTCCAATGCCGGAAGACGAACAGGTATGGGGAGGGGGGGGAGTGTCCTCCTTCACCTGCTCCGTCTGCATGCCATATGCGCTTCGCGAATACGAGCCAATCGGCTTTAGTTTGGGCGTCGAAGGCTTGAAAGTAAGCCGGGTCGGTGACGGCGTAGACGTATCACCACTGAACGAGACGACGTAGCGCGCCGCCCGATCATCCCTCCGACCCTTCTTGGTCCGCTGCAGCAAGCGCGCCGGAGTAGAAGGTCGTGCCGAAGGAGACTGCAAGCGCACGCCGTGGCCTGCGTCCGGGTCTGACTGTGCCTTTCTGACCTTCTGTTCCTCAAGAGGGTCATCATCGCCATCGTTGCTAACAATGCTTACGCTTTTATCAGGAAGTATAGCGTCGAGGTCTGCTTTAGTCTCCTCAAGAATAGAGTCGGAGACATGAAGCTCTTGTTCTGCAAAAACGAGAGAAGTCGGCGGGCTCTCGCCGAGGACACGCAAAAGCTTTGCCATTTTGTCGCGGTTTCGTCGGTGCAGATACGCAGGTGGTGGGACGGGCGGAACAGATACCTGCGACGAGAGGGACGTTGTGCTGAAGCGAGCAGGTCCACGAGCGCATTTGTAAGGGAAAGCGTGGATACGACGACCTTTTTTCCTGGCCGCACGCGATAAACTCCGGGAAGGGGACGAGAACGAGAGAGAATTGAGGGAGTTCTCCAGATCAGTCATGGCAGACCCGGGAGTCAACGGACTAGGTGGCTCCGATTCGGAGGGTGATGATGCTTCTGCAGCAGGCGAAGGAGAAAAGGTAATAGGGGACGTTTCGGATATGTCTACTCGTGGCGAAGTAGACATGATTGACAATGGACTCGACGGAGCAAGCGTCAGCTCTGGGTAAACTGTTTGACTCGGTGGTGTAGGCAGCGGGCGCGGACTGCCTCCGGAGCAATCTGATGATGCCGGCGACGACGGGCGTGAAAGCGGTACTGGAGGGAGAGGGCGGGGACAGCGCGGTGCAACTCTCTGTCGCAACGCCAGCTGCGCCTGGCCAAAGCTTTGGCTTCGTGTGACGGGTATCGCGCTAGTGTCAAACCACTGGGGGCGTGGTTGTTGGTGAGTCTGGATGCATTGTGGGCGCTCCCTGACAGGAGCAGTGTCCTGCCGCGCTGCATCCATTATCCCCATATTGATTGCTGAAAGGCTAGGACTCCTGCGATTCGACCCCTTCTTGAGGCTGAGCGGGGCGACGCGTCCATGCGCACTATATGGCCGTGCGCTGTTAAAGTTCGACACGCTAGGATAAGGGTTATGCATAGAGCTTGGAAGCGTAGAATGAGTCGGGTTTCTTGGAAGAGTAAATAAGTCACTTCAATGCGCAACTGATGAAATAGCGCAGACACTTACTCTGAGACACCCGAATGGTTTTGTATATCCCATTGACGATAGTTGGCAGGTGAAGTCGTGTCTGGTGAATTTAAGGTGACGGGTGAAGATACACTGCGAGGCATATTATGCTCAGAATCAAGCTCCGAGAACCTCAAGTTTGGTGAAGGTATGACGGTCGTAAGCACCGAGTCTTGCTGTCTGTCCGGTTGAAGAAAGTGCTCCTGCCTTGGTCCATCCAGTTTGTCAAAGAAAGGACCGGTCGGGATCCTTGAGGGTCCCGCGACCTGCGAATATGCTGCACCTGTGTCTACGAACATAGTAGACTAGAGGAGAGACGCAGGTTGTCGAGAGAAAGTCAAGACGAAGGACGAGAAAACAGCTGCAAACTACTAGCAAACTGAACCATCCGTATTTATACTATCCATTTGATCGAGTATTGAAGGGTCATTGTGTTGTGGAATTGATGACAATTGATCGGGGGGATTCAGTGCACGGTACGCGAGCTCGCCAAGGGTCAATAGGAATGTAAACATCGTCAAACACAAAACCTCTCGAGCCTGCATCTGAATCCTCTGCATCCTCGTGCTCGTGCTTCAGGTGGCGAAATGACAACGCCCTTAACCCCTTCTGCTTCGATGTCTCCGCTCAAACACCACGGGAAGACGGTGACGCTGAGCTGCTGCATGTTTGGCGTGCACGACCGACGCTCAGTGCAGCAGCCTGGACTCTCGCACTGCGCGAAGGCGACCGCGTCTTCATTCCATGTTCCATCCATGCATCAGACGTTCAGCCGGAGAGGGCCGTATGTACAGCATCAAAAGTAGGCGATGCGTATGTCAAGACAACAACCGCCGCGCAGGCGTATCAGACCGGTTATCTTCTGACATCGCCATATATATTTGGACTGCCGTAACGTCCCAAACAAATTTTAAAACGAAGCTCAAAGTCGTAAAATGACATGCAATTTGCGTGTCAAGAGAAGAACGACGGTGCAAATATATCTGGTGTGCAAATAAAATATCAATATTATTAATGTTCTCTATGTCCCAGTTTGGGGTCCGTAGGTCTTCTTGTCGATCATCGTCGATCTGCTTCGAGCCTTCTTATCCAGTCGATGCAGCTCGAATCCATTATTATTATTTACTACGAGAGCGCACCGGCTTGACTCCTGTGTAACTTATGTGCCTCCAACATCTGGTTCCTCTGGCTGTCTCCGTGACACAGATCTCGTTCCTATCCTCTCCTCCGTCATATTCGGGACCGATCTCAGGCTTAGTCTGAAACATTAAATTTATTTCTCTGCTCAATAATTCATCGCGACAGAACACCTGCAACATTCGCTTTTCACCTTTCTTGTATGTCCTGTTGCGTCGTCCTTGCTCAATTATAGTGCCACGAGTATCTCGATTGTCGTTGAACGTTCGTGCCTGACTGTACTGGCCAAGGAAAGATATATATATATATAAAGGCGCCTATGCTGCCGACTACAACTCCTGATTTGGAGTGGGCAGTACTGAGAGAAAGTGATCCAGGGGAAACATCTTGCATATGAACATTTCTCGAGCCTACCAGCACATAACGCCGACAATTTTAATGTAAGCGGCCATCAGCTGTAGTATTTAAGGTCCACAGACAACTATAACTCAGGTCGAAAATACAAATATCTTTAAAGGACTGGCTTGTAGGGTGGGTCACTACACATTAGTTGTTTAGTTACCTCTGTCCCCTGATCATTATTTAAAATATTCGGGGGACAATTCTCGCTACTCCGATACAGTCGTAAAGCTAGAATGCAGGGAACATTGTAAGCTACATATTTTATGCAAGCCCCATCCGGTGTGCATGTGTCTCAACTGCCGTGCAATACTCTTGTGAGTCACTGCACTCCTTTTTTCACTGTCATTCCCCATTCTTCCACCACCACAACGTTTCTTTATAAGTAGACCCCAGTGAACTATTTACGAAATTCCCGCTGCACTGATGCCTTGATAATAAGAGCTCGGACTACAATGGTCGATGAATAAAGTTGAAGGACGCATTTATCAGACTCGATTTCTTTACAATTTGAAGATTCTCATCTTGCTTATTCCGCCAGATAGTAAGACTTTGACGACACCCATCCTGCATGTACTTACCGCTCCGGAAAATATCAGTTCGCATTTCAAAAAATTTCGGTACCACTCTCGACTCTGACTTACTTTTACTGCGGGTTGCTGTGCTGAGTGAAGAAGAAAGGAAATCCCATTTACCCGAAGTATATTATGTATTCACGCGATTTGCCGAGAGTAACTTGACTTGACCACGGTCGTCGACGTGCCAAGCCCAGTGCAAAACTCGGTCGCCATGATTCAGACCACGTCCTCCGAGTCTTTTTATCAGAGTCAACTTGCTACTCTCGCTGTGTTCTGTTTTCTCGCCGTTCTGATTGAGCAACGAGCAGCAAGCAAAAAGAAAGCGTCTGCGGATGTTGGCCATGCAAGAACGACTTCTCAAGCTGAAAATGGTACCGCTACTGCGGGGTTGAGGCACACATCGTCGGCGTCAGTGCTGGCGCGTCAGTATCTAATTGTCTATGGATTAGTAATGTGTTCGTCGTTTTGCTAGACGTTGTATATCTAAGAATGGCTCATGTTGTGCACAGTCGCCGACTGGCTTCAAGGCGCATACGTGTACTCGCTCTACAAAGAACAGTACGGATTTCCCGAGAGAATTGTTGCCAGTCTCTTCGTGACCGGATTCTTGTCTGCTGGCCTGACTGCTCCTCTCATTGGTGCCTGGGCTGATCAACAGTATGTCACGAACTATATGTCCTGAAACTATTCTCACAGGAGCGCAGCGGGAGAAAACGCGTTTGCCAGGCTTTCTGCATCACATACACGCTTGCGTGCGTGTGTATGCTCTTCAATTTTTTGCCTGTTCTTTTCGCTGGTCGCGTGCTTGGTGGCATCTCGACGTCCATCCTCTTTTCCGCCTTTGAGTCGTGGCTCATCTCGTCTGCGAGCAACAACGGGGTTGACCAGTCAGAGCTCTCATCTATTTTCGGTCGCGCAACCCTTGTGAACGGCTTTGTCGCGTTCTCTGCAGGTATTGCGAGCAACAAGCTCGTCAGTACGTTCAATACATTCACTGCACCGTTCATTGCTAGTGGCCTACTTCTCACTTTGTCCTGGGTGGTAATCAAATCACTCTGGACGGAAAACTTTGGTAATGGTGGAGGCTCCGAAGTCTTCTCTGACCCTTTCCAGCTCAAGCGTCTTGGGCAAGCATGGACCATCGTACGAAGTGGTGAGTACCGCATAAAATTTAAAATCTATTTATGCTAATATCTCTGCTTAGATTCTACTCTGCTCACCCTTGGTCTCACACAAACATGTTTCGAGGGTTCCATGTACCTTTTCGTCTTCGCTTGGGTCCCCTCATTGCAAGAAGCGTCGCGGCCTGACGAAATTCTTCCTCTTGGCTATATCCTCTCTGCATTTATGGTCTCCATGATGCTCGGCTCACTCTTCTACACTGCCATCACCTCATCCGCTCCACCTGCCTCCATAAGCACAACGAATCTGAAGGCAAACACAGTTGATAATAGTCTGACACTGCATGCAAAACTGAGCTCGCTCGTGTGTGCGCTTGGCGCTCTTTCGCTCGCGGCCAGCGTCAGTACAACCGACGTGCGCGTGCGTTTCTGGGCGTTTTGCCTTTTCGAAGCTTGTGTCGGTGTTTACTACCCCGTGCAAGGCATGCTCCGCGGCGTCTTCATTGCAAATGACCACCGTGCAACGGTAAGTGCCTGATCCACTGTTCCTCCGGATCCCTTCATTTTATTTAAATTTTATTTAATAATATTTTGATCTAATCATTATCTCTTACGTTTTAGCTGTCTTCCCTCTTCCGTGTTCCCCTGAACGTGTTTGTTGTTGCCACACTCATGACCGGTGTATCATCGACGCGTCTTTACGTCTTCGCTGGATGCGCGTTTGTGCTTGCGGTCTCGGCAACCGTAACAGGCCTCATCGTCGTCCCTCGCGCAGAGGGAAGCGCACCGGCAACGTTGAGACCGGCGTGAGATCTCCACACACACTTTCCCATCAAACTCCAGTCCTCATGCATACTCGCTAGCATCTTCATCACCGTATAGAGAGTGGGAAAACGGATATGTATACTGATATACTCAATCCTAGGATTGGGGAAAAAGTATCCCCTCTTGCATATTATTTTATGGTTATACCCGAACTCTTTCACATCTCGTGTTTGCATTATCGCTTCGCTTTGCTTACGCGTATGTCTATCGATTTGTTTCCCCTGGTTAGAAATTAATTAATTAATGAATTAATTGCATGAGTGTACATAGCTAGTTTACCCTCTCGGACGCTGGACGTCTACTATATGTGACTATCTATCATCAGTCTTCATTATATAAACGTAAAACCACATTGGCTAAATTCGTCCAGTTTCCAATGTCTGAGGCTATTTTAGGCCCTTTCTGGAAAGCGCATTTACTGTGGTGAAAGAAAGGGAAATAGCAACAAAATGAATACTAGTGTATCTGTCGAAGGGTATGTAAGTTTGGATATACATAGATTCAAAATGCCTAACCGCATGGCGGAGGCCGTTCATAATGACGGCAGCGGATAAGAAGTGATGTCGGAACGGTGAAGCCATAATCTTTGATTTCCTCATGGGTTCAGTTCTGAGAGCAGAAGTATAACAACAGATAGCAGGCTTCTTGGGTATATAATAGAAAGATACAATATGTCTTGAAATACTCTAAGCTTTATCTCCTTGGGCAGCATTTGCTCGAACAAGTCCGGTATATGTAGTGAATTTATATTCATAGAAGTACAACAAAAACACACCAATAAGTCGGTGCGTACTAATAACCTAGCATCGCAGCAAGCTAGGCGCTCTGTCGTCGACTTCGGCGCCACTTTGACACTTCCCTGAATACGGCGGCAACGAGTGGTACAGAAACAGGTGCTAACAACGGCGTGTAGACGGCGAGGTTGTGCTCGGGAGGAAAATATAAAAGCGCGAGCATGCCAGGGTTGAAGAACGCGCGGGAGACACGAGTGAACGCTCTGGCTGAATAATTCAAGGCGAGCTGCGGCGAGTCGCGGGCAACTGCATACATCTAAAGGGACGAAAAATAGTAAGGAATCGATAATTTAATTTCATCAGGATTAGGGGGATGCATACCGAATCGAGAGCATCGAGTGCGCCTCGGACATCGTCGGTGACGTCCTTCCCCACCGGCATGCCTTCAATCTGATCCACGAGGCTCACGATACTGTCCAGCGTTTCCTTGCTTCCCTTCGCATTCTCGTAAGCACGACGCCGGAGGAGTGCATCGAGTTGCCAATCTGAGATCACATCGCTGGTGGTCATGCCAATAGGGAGGGGCGAAATACCAAGTAATGCCAGGAGCTGTGTTCGGAATACCGAAAATGACGGGTGGAGAGCACGCTGGCTCAGCCGCGACACAGCCTGCTTATCTGGATTACAAATAGATATGCTACCCCATTGAGGGATGATAAACGCCGTTGATTCGGTTGGCGAGCCTGTCGACAAGAAGTGTTAAAAAGAGTGAATTAATATAGCAAAGGTCTCTGTACCATTGCTGTTGAGAATGCGCAAAGGCCGTCTGGATGCGGATGGAACAAAAATTATGAAATGAAGGACCGGATCAGTTGATACGCTTGAAGCTGCTTGCAGTATTGGCTTTCTTTATTAACGTCTCACGGCTTACACAACTCACATAATGTCCATTCCGCTGAATTTACGAAAACCGTAAGCTGCTCTTGGGACAGACCGAAACTTCCGTTCGCAAGGTTCACAGGCTCAAATGCTAGTGGTGCGAAGAATTGGACCTGGCTTTCTATGGTGAAATTATGCAACGCCAATAATTTTTGCAGAACAGGTTGTATATCACCTGATCGTGTTCTCAATGGAAGAGTTGAATTTGAGTAAGAAGCTGCCAGACTAACGGGTGATAGCTGTCTTGACATCCCAGCTTAAGGGACTGTCGCCTGATGCAGCATCCTCGTTCATCAAACTAAAAGCTAGGCGGTAGCGTGGTGCGTATTGCATAACCATTTGGTCTTGATGGCCAAAGTTCGCAAGCAATAAATTAGCAAGAGCATCCGTCACTAAATTGTANTTTTTTATTGCTTAGTATTAAGCTCGTAATGCTTGCGAGATAGATAAATGGCAGAACTCACATAGCGGAATTGATTCGGGCCCTGTTATTAACCGTCTTCCTTCCACATGTATTCCTGATAGCTCTTCGTTCAATGAAACTTCATAAGCTTGAGGATTGTGTGTCACTTTGGAGATGATGTATAAGCTCGGAGCTATAGAGAGTACGAAGTTGCTCACTCACGTCCAGAAGAGACAGCCACGGAGAAGATATCGTCGAGCCGCTCGTCGAGAATACGTTTAGCCAATCCCTCTTTCACATTGTCTACAACAGAGACAGGAATATTGGTGTCGAGAGAAATATTCAGACTGAATCTGAGCTAGAATGCTGTTGAGCTAACGAGTCAAACATACACTAGATCGTTGTTACCTGCTTGTCGTTGAGTGCCTTGACGCGACCTTCTGGAAGCGAAAGACGTGTTATGCTCGTTGTTGTCCACCACAATGGGACCGCAGCCAGCGCAACCATCCAGTACGAGAAAAGTATTTGCCATCGAGTCCTATCAGACTGAAATGAAGCTAGTTTTATCATGTCATAAAGGAGCTCGCCAGGACCAACAGGTTGTACTTCGAGAGGCAAGGTCTTGTTATAATCTGAGCGCAGAATATACTTTTTTAAAGCTTATGTACTTACCCGTGTACGTAAAGTCACGATTGGGTATCCTAATATAGAAGGTTTTACTCACGCGGGTCGGTGTTCGAATGAGAGGCGCGAAGGTTTGAGTATGCGATTTGGTTTCTATCCATCATGTCCGACCACTCTGCTTTGATCTCATGAAGTCTTATGGGCCCATTACCTCTGTTATTCTCTCCGCCTCGCTAGTCTCGAACAATCTGCCGTTTGCCTCCACGTAGGAAAACTTTCTCGTGAAGCCGGGATCGTCTCAACTGCATAACCTACTTTTTTTTGTTCGCGTCTTGCTTTGCGAATAGCTTGTTCTTGCGTTCCTTTTACGATACAAATATCTGGGGACTTCTTGCTCTTTTGAACAGTCTGAAAAGCGTATTTCGGATTATTTCCCTCAACTGCTTTCCCCCCAACTGTTGCCGTCTCCGTGTCTTTTGTGTTCAGCTCATAGGAGAAAAATCCGATGGCTTCGCACTATGATGTGAGTAAATTATCACCATATCTTGAACCTTCTTTACTGATGGTGCAAGCTCCTGCTCACTTTAAATCAGAGACCGCCTGCACCATACGCCACCCGGCATTCTCCGATGGCTGGTTCTTCTCGCGCTGATCCTTTTTACGAAAGGGACCTGCGTGTTGCTTTNCCCCCCACCAGAGGGAGAATATTTAGAAAACGAACGCATCTCTCCGAGACGAGACGATAGAACTTATTACTCCCCACAGGAATATATAGCGCCTCCCCGGGATTCGCGTGTTGATCCGTGGGCTCGCGACGATCCTTGGTATTCACGTCCTCCTTTTTCTCGAAGGCCTTCGCCTTCGCCGCAGCCACTTCCGCAGCCACAGACTCCAATTTATAATTCACAATTCTCAGAATTCAGAGCACCTTCGACTCCGCACTGGGAAGAGCATCACAGGTGGGATACTGCTCCTGAAAGTCGTGGCTTCGAACCCTCAGTTGCATGGAGACATACTCATCGCGAGCCTCCTAATGCTCGCATGTAAGTCTTGCTATTTTCTACATTTGTTTCTATGTTCTCAAAATATTTCAAGAAACTCTTTGCTTGATCCTATACCTCCGAGTCCAGAGGCAGATGATCGTCGTTGGCGTGAGCCTGACCTAAGCCCTGTTTATGGTCGAACTTATCCACTGGAGTACCCTGCATATGATTATCGTCAACCTGCTTATTATGATCGCCCGGCCTATCCAGAGTCCGATTTGTACAGACCACGCCATCCTTATGACGACCGGCCGCCATCACATTGGGCATCTTCTGCATACCGCCCTGGGCCGCAGCCAGCGCTGCAGCCCGCACCTGTGCGACCAAATCGCCCGAGCGCAATAAGAGACTACAAGCGACCTCGACAAGTATCCCTTGGTCAATCCCCTCGCCCGTCGGACAGTAGCACTCCTCATTGGAATAGGGATAAAGGAGGAGACTCAAGCAGAAATTCCCGTGAAGGGTCTTTGTCATCCCCGGCCCCACAGGGACTAAATGACCGTGAACGAACTATTACTGGCTCCTCTCAAATGGGAGCGCGAAGTATACTCGCGCCTTCAAACTCAGCATCTCCAGCGACAAAATCTTCACGGCCTGGATGGGATGCATACGACGACAATGTTTTCACGGGAGACGGGCGTGCTCGAGAGGTGGTCCGCCCTACCCAAGGTCCAAAATTGGTACCTGATAATTTTGCAGGACCTAGCGAGTTTCCGAGGCAGAATATACAAGGTGAGAGGAGGTCTTCATTAGTATACCTTTGATTTGAAGTATACTTACTGTCATGTCTAATTTCAGCTTCTATCTCTAGCGGACAACTTTCGATGTCGAACTCTTTCCAGTCAGCATCTCAGAGCAAACCAATGTCTAGCCCATTAAAGCGACAAGAATGGAGTTCATCCCGCGATGAATCAAATCCGTTGGGCAATAACAATATCTGGAGCGCGTCGCCTCGGATTATATATGAACCAACAGCAAGACCTTCGCTGGTCTCTGATTTTAGACCCGTTGAATCATCAAGGCGATTTTCCCCAGGTGAGCCTGTAGTATGTGCTTAGGTAAATGCATTTCTTAAAAGTCAACTTATAGTCCGGTATGACTCTGCATCATCATGGCCTGTCAAAAAACCTTCTGTGAAATCTGAAGATGTACAACCGCCCTCTGTCACGGAGTCACCCAATGTACGTCCTCAAGGGAGTTTATTCGGGCGACAAAGTGTCATGAGCGTACATAATTTAGTATCCCATTCTCCTGGTCTGTCATTTCTTTAGAGGGTGGATATATAGCTGACTATTGTCCACTTTTCTCTAGCGAAAGTGTATGCTCCTGTCGTTGTACCACAGAAGCCCCTGACGCCTCTGCTTCCTGATAATAATGACATGGATGTCGATAATCCACACATTCAGCAGTCAAATCTACACTCCGATGTTGTACAGACTCCGGCAGCATTGGAAGATCAACCTCATATTACTGAGGTGGGGAATCTTGCGCCAGAACATTCGCTCTCCTCTTTGGTAGCCTCTGCAGGTATGCGAGAACCTGATCATTGGGCTAGTTTCTCTGTCGAGCCTTCTGTCGAACCTTCTGTTGTTGGGATTTCTCGGACTGCTACTCCGAATGACCAAACGCCGGACCTTGATGCGGATGCAGCGTTGGCCGAAGTTGAGGTACAGGTCGACAAAGTGACTTTATCCTCGCCGAAGTTGTCACCGGTGCCCTCTATACTTCTAGTACAGCAAATATCTCAAAATCAAGAAGGGACAATGCGAATAATGCCTCCACGGCCGAAAGCTGACGAGAAAGCCATAACAGGCACTTTGCGCAAAGCAATTATGGCTAGACGGTGTTTATCATGCCAGACGCGTGAGCAGCGTGTCAATCCAATTCTCATGGATAATCTGGCAAAGGCTGACGAGCCACAAATGCGGCCAGCAACGGCGCCTGAGTTGCTCATCGAAGAAGTGTTGCAACGCATTTTCTCGCAGAATGAGGAAGAACATCATATGAACGCGCGCTCAGTCCTGGCAGCTAGTTTCGCTGGCCAGCGAGAACTTTTAGCAGAGAAAACCCAGAAGCTGCGTAACGAGTACATGACCTTGCATGAGCAATGGGTCGCACACTGTGCGCAACTTGACTCACTGTTCAAGGCGAATGACATGACGGAGACGGCTGCGCTAACAGGACGGACGACACGCCGCTCAGCTGCAACGCTAGGAGATGCTGTCCGCTCTGACCTTGAGATGGAGCAAATCATCGCGAGCCTTGGAAATGAAGACCTAACTGATCCGAATCACCTGGCGGTCCGTAACGTCGCAACTATCCCGGACATGATTTCAGTAGAGAAGGGAAACGTCGAGTATCTGTTTGACGATACAAACAACCTAGTAGATGACCCAGAGACTTTCTACGACCCTCGGAGCGGGTTCTTCGACTGGACGCCCGAAGAAGAGGCAATATTTTATAGGAAATATGCAGAGTCTCCGAAGCAATTTGGCATCATTTCGGCCTTTCTTCCGCATAAGACGGCTTCGCAGTGTGTTCTGTATTACTATATCCACAAAAAGAAGCTTGTCGATTTCCGCAATGCTGCCAATTCTGGGAACGGAAAACGTAGAAAGGGCGTGCGGAAGGGAGGGAAACAGAAAGGAAACGCGCTCCTGGCAGATGTTGCACAAGCAGATAGCAAGAGACCTGCAGGTCGCGGTAGACGACGTGGCAGAGGTGGTGGCCCCATTGAATCCGGACGTGGTCGCGGTGCCGGAATCCAGCCTGCAGAAATGACTATTGATCAAGATCCTCGTCCCAAACGTCGTAGGGTCGCAACAACTCCCAAGATTGTCATGGCAAAAGAAATGGATGTCGAGGATGTTTTGTCTGTGGTGCGTTTCTTATATGCCTGTGTCTATGGCCTATTTACTCATAATTACACATAGGATACCGATCAAACGCGGGAGGCATCCGTAATCCCGCCAAAAAAGCGCAGAGGCCGCAAGCCAAAATATCTAACCGAAAGTCCTGCAGCTAGCCCCCTTCCGAGTGAAACCAAGTTCATTGATGTTAATGAGTCTTTGGGTCGTCGCAAGTCTACAACCTCCTCAAGTAATTGGAATGAAGCTGACAGAGGTAATTTTTGCCGCACAGTTATGTTCCAGCAGAAGATCGATCAGTATCCTTAATATGCAGATGAATTTATCCGGTTGTTGAGTCGCCATGGTAAAGATTTCAAGAGGATAGCCTCGTCGATGCCGAATAAGGTATTTAATCCTCCCTCGCGCTCTGTTTCTTTAGTGCTTATACAAGCTTCGTCGTAGACCACTATTCAAGTCACCAACTATTACAAAAGCCATCTCAAAGAATGGAATCTCGAGAAAATAGCCGCTGGGGCTCCGAGCCGTTCGCCTTCTCCTGAGCAGAATCGCTTTGTGTCAGTCTCTCGTATAGAAGCGTCACAGACTCAGACGCCGACAGAAGAAAAATTTGTGGATGCGTTATTTAAAGACGCAGATGACAGGCAGGTTGCGGACGCAACTTCTGGCATCGGTGTTTTATCACTTGACCAGAACGAACACGCATTCTCTCGATCCTCGTCGAACTTCCATGCTATGACCAACAACTCTTTCGTTAGTGTTTTAAGTCCTGGCGCGTACCAGGCAGCTGGCGCGTCGAATCCGCACGGGATGCTCATTCCGCCCAATGGAACCGCCGTCTACTCATACGGCATAGGTAAAGCTTCTTTTCTCCGGACTATATAATTGTCTGTCCATCAACACGATTTATTTTTCACAGGTCGCAAAGCGCCAATTCCCTCACAGGACACTACCAACCAAGTAGCACCTACCGGTCAAACTACATCTACCAGCCAAGCTGCATCTACCTTCCAGCCCGTATCTCACTTGCCCCGCTATGCTGCCTTCTCTCCACAGATGCCAATGACGTTTTCGGTGCCGCGTCCGGGCGTTCTACCTTTCGTACCGGCGAGTGCAAGCGGTTTGTTTGCTCCTGCTGGGGGGCAGTTGAATCAGGCGCCCCTCAGGCCTGGAGAGTATCAGAGCGGGTTGCCTTTGCACATGTTGCCTCCAGGCCACCCGGGGCTTCAACAGGCTCAGCCTCCCCCCGACGATTTTTCAAAGGAGCGCGAATGAAAATTATAAGATCTATACTTATTTGATTTATCTTCTATCGAAATTTTCCGTCTTCAGTACCTTCCTTTGATACTACTCTGCGGATTTGTTGAATAGTCTAATAACTGAAATAAAGACTTTGCCGTTGTTCCTTCGGTGATCTATTTTGAGATCGGCACGGCGCATATTCAGGAGTCAGATGGACACGAGTAAAGCGCTTTGCTGCCTTCCTCTTCCTAATATACTCTAAGTCAACAATATGGCGAAGAAAGCAGCAGACAAGAAACCCATAGACAAGAAGGGAGGTGGAGCCAAAAAACCTGAGAAAGAGGAGGAGAAGCATACCAAGGTAACTCACGAATTACACAGATTTCACGTCCCCGTACTACATATCAATATAATTGGTGTATTGACACAACACTGTGCAGGGAAAGGGAGGCCTGAAGCCTGCAACTGCAATCAATGTGCGCCATATCCTGTGTGAGAAACATTCGAAGGTGACGGAGGCGCTACAGCAAATACAAGTGAGCCGGCTTTGTTCTGTGCTCAAATGTATTCATATTTCATCTTATTCACTGGCACCCTCTTTTCTTGCTCATTCGTATGTGAAATAAATGAAAATGAATTGCGACTCTGCAGTCCGGCCAGCCCTTTGACAAGATCGCACAGACATACTCCGAAGACAAGGCGAAAGGTAAGTTGTATGATGTACAACACATACACGATCTTGACTCGACTTTCTTTTCTACAGCGGGCGGCAGCCTTGGCTGGATGGTTCGTGGTTCGATGGTTGTAAGTCAACCTTTCAAACTTGCGGTAATCTTGACTCGACATACTAATATTTTCTAGGGTCCGTTCCAAGATGCCGCATTCGAGTTACAGCCTTCGACAGTGAGTAAACCGATGCTGTCGCCGCTCGTGAAGACGTCCTTTGGATATCACATCATCATGGTTGAGGGCCGCCGATGACTTTGTAGATGCAAGCCTTGAAGGTCTCGTAACTTAGGAAGCTTTGAAAATTTGATGCCAATTTTTTTTGTCCAATTGCTATGTATAAATATACCTTCCTCTACTGTACAATCATTGCNTTTTTTATCTCAATTTTGGACAAGACGTAGTAACGCATAATGAATAAATTGATGCAGAGATACGAAGCGCGTGTCAACGAATATTGGCAATTATATGGATACAAGTTCATAGTTTCGACCACAGATATTTAAAAGAGTGCATATCATAATTCTTGCCGAGGGTCACCTCGCTATTATTTTAACGCAGGAGATATCGAGTTAGACCTCAGAGCTCAGACTTCAATCCATTCATTGATCCACAAACTCCTCCCGAGGATCCACATCGCGAGCTTCAACGGCATAAGCTGCCCAGGGACTTTCACCAACGTGCGCCATGAACGTATATACATCTTGATGTCGCTCACGAAAACAGTCGGCACGCGCAGGCCCTCCGCTTTTGCCTTCGCAGCGTCAAATCGCAGGGCGTTCACGCCGAGTGCGAGGTGCTCGAAGACCGGCGTGAATATTGAGAGATGGCGCGCCCATGAGCGCGTGCGTAGTGCGAAGAGGCGCGGCGCTGTTGGGTTGCGCAAGGATTCGGGCTGTGCCGCGCGAGATGACGCGAGCGAAGGCGAGGCGAGGAGCTCTGAGAGGCCTGCAAAGAGGGCACGATGGTGTGGGTGGCCTGTGATGCCCTCAGCGTCGAATGTGAGAATCTGTGATCAAGAATGAAGGTGTGATTGAATACAGATGCAGAAGACAGAAGTATGCACCGTGTCAATGTTGTGCTCCAGGATGAAAGGCTCAACTTGTTTCGCAATGACGTTCGGAGTCCATGTCGCATCCGCACTGTCTTCGGGTTCTCTATAAGACGGCAGCATTCAGAGTGAGCTACCGTGCTCATGCACACCGTAAAAGAGGTACGTACAGGACGTTCAATACAAACTGCTTTCCCTCATCCAAGCCAAGCATCTTCCAACGTAGATTCAGATAAGGAACATCAACCAATGACAGAGCCTCGGAAACAGGACATGCAAACAGACCTCCCACTCGTTCTTCCATGCGCTCGCATTGCCAGACAAAACCAGCGTGAAGAACTCTGCGGTCTCGCGCCTCTTGGGCGTAAGCATTGCTAGTGCGGTAGGCGCAAACAGCAGCGCATCACGCGGATGCGCGACGGCGAGCACGATGCGTGGGTTGATGAGCTCTTGCTCGACGAAACCAGTCGCCGGGTCGCGCACGGCTGCGAAAGGTCGTCGAGGCGCCTCAGCAGTCCATAGCATCTGCAGGAGCGGGATGAGGAGAAACATCAATCGGAAAAGCAGTGTGCCCTGCGCCGCTGCGCGCACGGGCGTATCTGCTTTTCGAGTCGGGGCTTGCGGTTGTGTCGCAGACGCGCCAGAAATATTGTTAGACGTCGGCGTCGATGCTGCCGCCGCCTTCACCGACGAACTCTTCCCGGTTGGGCCTTTTGATCCCGCAACTGCTTTCTTTACCATGTTCGTTGTGGATGTCGAAAGCCAAGGAGTTGTGTACACATGGGACCCTACAACCTCGGATTAGGCAATACTGTCACTATTGTACGCAGTAAGCCTAGATGATGAAAGCCACTTCATAACGATCAGTCTTCAATCATAGTCTTTTTGCCTCATGACAGACTGGTCAGGTTTTACCCTCATTTTAAGTTGATTACACACAAAATCCGCTGAGCGAGGATAAAGAGTAGTACATTTCCCAACCCATAGCTATACACACGCGTAACGAAGTTGCTACTAGTCTTGTCACATTGCATACCTAAAAAATGAATAAGAATAAACATCGTCTAGTCATAGGAATATACTCACTTTCTTGTCCACTCTCCAGCCGTTTGATTGTACTTCTCCCTGTCCGTCTTGTATAAGTGTGCAATATCTGGCACAAGCGGATCATCCGGATTCGGGTCAGTCAGCATCGAACAAATCGAAAGGAGGACTGTGACACACGGGGGAAAGATAGAAAATTAGTAAGCGCATTCAGTTACTCGCGCAAGTCGCTCGAACATACCTTTCGAGACGGTTAGAGCGGGAGACCACTGATCACGCAGAATATCAAGGCAGATCGATCCATTTGCGTTGATATTCGGATGGTAGATCTTCGTGGAGAATGATACTTTGGGAGGCTTGAAGGGGTAGTCGGTGGGGAACATGATATCGAGGAAGAACACGCCGCCTGCATATGGTGAGTCGCCCTGANGGGGGTATAGCATGTCAGATCTGGTTTAATCAGTAGACGAGAACAAGAGGATAGATTGAAGTGGAAAAGCGGCGGCAATCGTACGACCGGATATAGTGATACAGGGTGGTATTAAACACATACCGGTCCCATGATGGTAGCCTGCCATGAAAACATATTAATTGGACCATCTGTATCTTTCGGACCAGCACTGCAAGAAGACGGTGGGTCGCGAGCTAAGTCTATCAATTCCTGTGCAAAAACTAGGAGTCAGCAAACGCGCACACGATTATTTCCCAGTGTGGCGTCTGAGCGTGATGAACATCACGCACCTTGTTAATGCGCTTCAGGGCCATGATGCTACTCAGAAGTCTCTATCAAGGTCGTAAAAGTGCTGTGTGCGCAAGATATAAAGAGCTGGCAGGATACAAAGGAACACCGGAGGCAAGGAGAAATTGAAGAACGATAGATCGCAACAATCGAAGAAAACATAAGAATGATCAGGGACAAATCGACCAGAGCGCAACGGCAGTGGTGATGATGAAGGCACTTACAAGTCGAGGGAGGTCGTCGGCGACGTGCAAGCGAACGGATGATGGTGGTTAAGGACAAGAAGCGAGTGACTCCTGTCATCCTATTTGTGACACAGCCTTGTCACTCGTGGCGATTTGCCGCATGTCATATTATAAGACCAGTAAATACTACTAGACATCAATCATTCATTCATCCGGCCTTTCGCTAATCTCTAGAGCCTACTAGATTCGGAGCTACATTCCCGTCTGCAAGTGGCTGCTGAAAAATTCAGCTGCAATTTCGGTGAGCATGCGGTTCGCAGAATTGTGGACCCGGAAACAAACACACCTAACGCAAGCGCCGAGCGCTTGAAGCTCCTCTCAAGATTCGGTGTTGAGTAGTTGACGTACTGAATTCCGAACCTGTGCACGAGGAAAAGAACAAGGAGAACGAAGAGTCAGTATAGAAAAGAGACCAAAACAAGCCCAGAATAAACACGGCGCTTCTAAATGTTATTGCATTGCGTCCTTCTCGACAAGGGGCAGGTTTTAAGTTAAAAGACGCATAGACATAGGCCCGCACCTCGTACTCGTCCCAGAACTCCATTCAGCGTTATCGAGCATCGCTAAAGCCCCAGTCCAGCTAAGACAGTGCAATCTGAAAGCAATCATACACACCCCATGTGAAGGTCCCGGCGAGGGGAATACCATCCTCGTGGATTGCCAAAAGAGCCTCGCCTAGATAGGTCATGAAGTAATCTGCAGTTTGGTCAGCTGATTAGAAAAGAAAAGGAGAAGGTTACTAAAAGAAAGTGGCCATACTCACTCGTCCGACCCGAGTCATCGAGTACATTAGACAAGTCTGTCCGAGTCCCCTCCGCAGGCTCCGAAAAGCCAAACTCTGAAATGAACTGTCCAAAAGTGCGATATAATATAATTGGACACTCTTCTTTCAACATCAAGCGGCTCTAAGAAAGAAGCTTACGATCTTGTTATATGGCCATCTCTGCCTGATCGCTCCAAGCTCGTACCGTAGCCTGCTTGGCGTTGCCATGAGCCATGTTGATTGTGTATCCCCGGCGTTACCAGCGGGCCACCCGGTGGCTGCATCATACAGAATCTCTACGGAACATGCTGGCCAGTTCGGGTCACTTATGTTCGCCAGACAGGCATTGATGCCGTTCGGCGGTGCGGCCACCCAACCACCCCTGTACGCATCGATCGCAAAGAAGTCTGCCGAGCCTTCATAAACGATGGATCAGCAACAATAGTGACAAGAACAAAACTAGAAGCATTTGATTGGACAGAAGAAATGAAGAGATTAAGCCACCTTTGAGATCCTTTTGTTGCTCCTCGGTGAACCGCGGTAGGAAAGACTCGTCGAGTGTTTCCTTTATGAGCTCGGGCCAATCCCCAGTATTATATACAGCCTCGGCGAAGAGCCCGATGGTAAATGCGGCATTTCGTTCGAGCGCTTCTGCATCTTCCGTCGCATTTGTACGCCACACAGTGCCTCTGGAGAAAATTTTATTTGGTAAGTGCGTATATAAGGTTAAGATGAGAGGGAGNAAAAAATGCATAAAAGCAGAGCAGCAAAAAGAGAGTTGCTCACACGTATCCGTCGTTTTTGTAGGCAATCTCTCCCGAAATGTTCATGGCCCTGAAAGCCTTGACTGCGCCGGCATGAGCTAACACTGTATTTGATGGCAACGCCAAATTAACTTTTTATTCAAGACTATTGCATGATATTAGCTTACACAAGTGATAGGCGCATTTATACATCGCAGTAGACACGTTGACGCCGGGCGCCAACATAGACGCTATTGTCCAATGAATCTTCGCATAAAGGGATATAGTAGGATAAGTAAAAAGGCGTACTAAAAGGATAAGTTGCGATCTGCCCGCAGAATACATGCGGCTCGTTGAATGTGACCCACCGTTGAACGCGGCCATTGTATGCCTTAAAGACTGTAGTCGCATAACTGATTGAGACATTACGATTAGGAATGTTTCGACAAATTTAGATCTCCAGAATCGGCATATACGGACTTAACGTAGTCATCAACGATATTAGGAGACGAAAAGCCTCCGTAATAGGCTTCAAGCGCGAGGGGGACATCCCAGTGGACTGCGAGAATCTTAAGATGCATGTTTAAATAGAACATGAGTACATACAGAGCGTCGCAACAGGCTCTACTCCGAGGGATATAGAGTAGTCAATGACTAGGAAAATAAACATGTCAGAAAGTTTCAGGGAAACAGTATGCAATGACTTACGGTCTGAGTAATGGTCTAGTCCAGCTTGATTCACGGGAGAATCTTTCGCGCCGAACGGGAAGATACGGGCCCATGAGATACTTCGCTAAAATCAGACTTTGGATGACGAATAAAAATATACACGCGCACGAGAACGAATGTGCGTTTGCGCCCAATGCAGCCACGCGAGCCGTATCGTTTTTATACAGGAAATAATGTAGGTCAACAATGTCACCGTTTGTACCGTCCACAATAGCATCTGCAATAAAAGAATTTTCTCTCGTCAGCAAACATATATGAATCGAGTTCTTAAGGCAAAGAAACAAAATGATATACCCGGCTGTCTCCCAGCCCAATCCCATTCAGTAGGGCCTTTACCCTCATTCATTGCAGCGCCCTCAACCTGATAAGCGGCAGTCGCAACACCAAATGTGAAGCCTTTTGGGAACGTCAAGTTTGGAAGGATATCCTTGGGCGCGGGCGCATACCACGTCGGGTAAAGGGACGGCGGCGAAGTTGGGAGGATAACGGGAACTTCGGGTATGGCTGTTGTCGTGAAGGGTGGAGAATCAACTGGCCCGACCTTAGAGAACATGANTTTTTTATGTTGAGTTANTTTTTTATACAACTCTACTAAGTAGACATACGAGATCCCATAGCTGCTGCAGTCCCTCTGGAGTATAGTTGCGAGGGATGGAGCCAATAGGAACAAACGGTGCACTCGTGGGGAGCTGCACAGTACTAGAAGAGGCGACAGTAGTGAATGGGGTAGCAGATGCTGTAGGCATAACCGTAGATGGAGTGAAGCTTGAGGAAAGAATGATGGCACTTGTTGATGTTGATGTAGCGCTGAAGGTGCTCAAGATACTGAGCGCGCTCGAGCTTGGTGCAGCCTGTGCGGCAGTGAGCAGCGTTAATGGAGCAAGACCAAGAGTGCGTAGAGCTTTCATCATCGGACAAGATGGGATCTTTCTTCAGCACGCAGAATATTCGGGGAAGTGAGTTCGCATTATATGCATTTTACACAACGGGAGGCCAATTATAACGTGTCGAGCTCTCAGATTTCAAGACTTGTCATATGACAATGCGCCGAAGAACGTCCGACATAGGGAAAGCTAGCCAAGCGACGGTCCGTCGAGAGCATCTTGAGCTTCTGAGCGAGCGATACCAGTGGAGGTTATTATGTGTCACGTCTTCGTGACTTGTATCACTTATGCGTCAAGTGTCACACGCGCATCTTTGACGAATCGGAAGACGTGCATTGAGGCAGAATCAGAAACTTTTGGATCTTGTACAGCACTCCCCTCATCGTCGCCATGACCGACAAAATTACTCGAATTGCCATCGTCGATTCAAATAAGTGCAAGCCAAAGCGATGTGCGCAGGAGTGCAAAAAGGTGCGTCGCTTCACGATCATACGCGCCTCTGGGGCTGAATAATTACTGCAGTCATGTCCCGTCGTTAAAATGGGTTAGACAAGTCGTACTTGTTTGATTTTTGGAGAGAAATAGTCTGACAGCGCTATAGGGAAGTTATGCATCGAGGTCAAACCGACTGACAAGATCGCCTTCATTTCTGAATTCCTATGCATTGGATGCGGTATCTGTGTCAAAAAGTGAGTGTACACGAGTTGTTCCCTGAGGATCTTACCCATTGGTTTCTAGATGTCCCTTCGAGGCGATTACTATTATCAACCTGCCAACTGACTTAGAGTCTCAAGTTACCCACCGATATACCGCGAACGCTTTCAAATTGCATCGTTTGCCTACGCCACGTCCAGGACAGGTGCTGGGGTTGGTCGGGACGAACGGTATCGGGAAAAGCACGGCTCTCAAGATTTTAGCAGGGAAGCTTAAGCCTAATCTCGGGAGATACGACGTGGGTCCCGTTGCTTTTACAACATTTTTAGATTTTTAATTTCATCATCCCTGTCAGGATCCTCCAGATTGGCAAGAAATCCTGAAGTACTTCCGTGGCTCCGAACTGCAGAATTACTTCACCAAGGTGCTGGAAGACAACCTTAAAGCACTTATCAAGCCGCAATACGTTGACCACATCCCCCGTGCTATCAAGGGCGTTATGACTGTGTCCCAGATGCTCGATTCGAAACTCGAGCGCGACAACAAGCAGCGTATCTGTGATGAGCTCGAATTGAACGAGGTCCTCGAACGCGAAGTTGGTCAGCTGTCTGGGGGAGAGCTACAGCGCTTTGCAATTGCGATGTCGTGTATTCAAAACGCGGACGTGTGCGTATTGGTTCATACATGGTAAACATCCAGCGGCGCCTCTGACTCGATCGGCGTGATCTACAGGTATATGTTTGATGAACCGTCAAGCTACCTCGATGTCAAACAGCGGCTACGAGCAGCGGAGGTCATCCGATCACTGCTGCACCCGTCATGTTACGTCATCGCCGTAGAGCACGATTTGTCCGTACTCGACTACCTGTCAGACTTCGTCTGCTGTCTGTATGGGAAACCGTCGATGTACGGTGTGGTGACCATGCCGTACTCCGTACGGGAAGGTATCAATATTTTCCTCGACGGTTTTATTCCGACGGAGAATCTGCGTTTCCGCGAGGAGTCACTATCGTTCAAAATGGTTGAGACCGCCGAGGAGCTTATTCTCGACAAGACCCGGCACTACTCGTACCCGTCGATGACGAAGACGAATGGTGGCTTCAAACTTACCGTCGAGGAGGGCTCGTTCACGGACTCGGAGATCATCGTGATGTTGGGCGAAAACGGAACAGGCAAGACGACATTCGTGAAGTTGCTCGCAGGTGACACGCCCGATGTAGAGACGGATAAGCAGACATTTAAGGTGTCGTTGAAGCCGCAGACGATCTCTCCGAAGTTCCCGGGCTCTGTCCGCATGTTGCTGATCAAACAGATTAAACACGCATTCATGCACCCTCAATTCCAGACGGATGTACTGAAGCCAATGAACCTAGAGAACATCATGGATCAGGAAGTCAAGACACTTTCCGGAGGAGAGCTACAGCGCGTCGCTATCGTGCTTGCTCTCGGCAAGCCAGGCGTCGATGTTTACCTCATTGACGAACCCAGCTCGTGAGTTCTTCCTTTTCCATAGCTCTTGTGCAAACTTATTTCGCTCACGAACCTCACACATATGCATAGCTTCCTGGACTCCGAGCAGCGTATCATCGCGAGCAAGGTCATTAAACGGTTCATCCTGCACGCGAAGAAGACCGCGTTCGTCATCGAGCACGACTTTATCATGGCGACGTACCTCGCAGACCGCGTGATCGTGTTCGGGGGCCAGCCAGCCATCTCTGCAACCGCGACACCTCCACAATCGCTCCTCACGGGCATGAACAGGTTCCTCGCGTCGCTGGAGATCACTTTCCGTCGTGATCCGACGAACTTCCGCCCGCGTGTTAACAAGCTCAATAGTATAAAAGATAGGGAGCAGAAAGGTTCGTTTCCTTTTGACTTAGTTGTTGCTTACTTCTTTGCTTATTTACCGTCCTTTTCTTCAGTTGCGGGCAACTACTTCTTCCTTGAAGAGTAGATTGGCCTTTCAAGTGACACGACTGAGGCCTTCGTGTTTCCGCTGCGGATTAGGCCAAGGGGCTGCGGCTGAGCCGCACGCTGTTCTTGTCTGGACATACGATGCGATAACATGACAATCACCATATACGATGTGTTTTGTACGACCTTGTACAATTACAGATGTACGCAGTACTAACATAGAATGCAACCAAACCCTGTAGAATGTAATATGCGAGGTTTTTGACGCGCCGTTTTCTTTCCTGCCTTTTTCTTTGGCTTAAAATGCGACTGATGAGTCTCGAAGCGATTCCGCAGCGGAGATAGAACTAGAAGCGGAGAAACTAAGTAATTGCAGGCTAATGTTACTTGTACACTGTGAACTAATTGAATGGTGAAATACATAGCTCGGATAAGGATGAGAGCGAAGATAACTCTGTGTTGAAGCCCGTCGGAACGAACGTTCAAAAGATTTTCGCAAATTTGGGATCGTGGCTGAGATTGATGCAGAAGTTGATGAGGTCGAGGTCTGTTCAAGCAACGCCAGATGCAGTATTCAGATGAGGTGGGAAATGGTTTGAGATCAAATTAACAAATGCATTCCGGGAGATGATAACTGAGTGCAAGTGGACAAACTGACCTAGATCGCACTGGCCGAAATTGATGCATCCGTGTAACTTCATGACATTCGCGTCCTCGACCGTTCCAATCACCTCGATAAACGATGATTCCACGGATTCTATATCACCTTTCTGTTTGCGCCAGACCTTAGTAGTTGAACAAAAAGAGCTTTTAAAGCATACGCACCGTGGTCAATTTTACCTCAACCTGGCCCATGTCGGTCGCTTGTACGATCGCTGACAAGTCTTTTACCTATAATTCGTAGGTGTGGCCACAGTGTGATCGCATACGAGGATTAATTATGTGTGCGCAGCGAGAAAGAAACAGTGACACTAAGTAGTACGCACACGCTTGACTTCACCGACGAGGCGCACCGTGCGCCCGACATAGTCGCCAAGACGTGCAGAGTTGACTCGGGGCGTGTTCTCCATAGCTGCTCCTAACTAATGTGATTGAGAGCGCGGATGCGTCGCGAACGAGTAAGTACTGACGAATGGTGATATGATGAGCTTTTCTAAGACGCGAACGAATATACGCGGCCATCCTCATCGCGCGAGTCACAAAGCACCCCCATTGCAGTCACACTTCAATCTCAAGCTCTAATTAATTACTTTACACTTTCAAATCGACTTCTAGTGGACTTCAAAGATTGAGCAGACAGCCTTTGGAGAATCGATTCCGAGCCCTGTTCTCTAACTGTACGCTGAACATTGTCTGGGCGAAATCCGTCCTAGCTATCAAGTCAGACTATTCTTGCAGCTTCTCATCAGCTCTGCAGATGACAATTAGCAGCGCACCCATTCATCCACCGACACTCGGCTTTCTTGTCCAGACCATGACAGCAATCATATAGAAGTGTCGTTGCCTACATCCTTCAAGTTGCATCCATTCCTTTCCGGACGGTCAAAAACTCCGACAATATAGCGTGTTGGGCCCACTACGAGGCAACTGCGTACTAAATTTGATTTAGACAACTATCGCGACGTTTGAGTCTTGTGTGGTTGTAGAGACGGAATGACTACAAGCCGCTCTTTTCACTTGGCCGCCTCCCGACTTCTAAAAATCAATATCCGCGTTCCATATGTCGGACGCCCTGATGGATTTGGAATGTATGGTGTTTGAACATTCCCAGTTCCATGCTACGTTTTACAATCATAGAGCGCGTATATTGCGCGCCGAGTCGTCATATTCTTTTTTGTACAGGGCAGTGAAAATGATAATAATTGCTAGTTGAAAATATAGACGTGGGGAATGGACGGGATAATCGTGCAGTCGGTATTCCATAGAGGACNAAAAAAAGAGAGGTCAGAAAGGAATCCATCAGAATGAAGAACGTGCGAGCGCCGAAAGAATAACAATAAAACCTGCGTGTCGGACTCTCACCAAAATGAAGGAATGAATTAACACTTCTCGGCACGGCCGAGCATTGATTGAGCGTCCGCTGATGCTAAAAATAGGTAGCTAGAAGGGAAATGGGAGTTAATGCAGCTGAAGCGAGGAATGGACAACGCAAAGCCCAAAATGCAGGTAACAATACGTCAGGAATGGAAGGAAGTCATCTAGCGTCCGCATTCTCATAGACAATAGACCAAGACCCGAAAATAAGGATTATGACCACGTTGTTGGACCAAACGTTTCCCCAGGAGGAAGCACAGAGAATGGCGCGCCCAACGTATCAAGAGTGTTCTGCCAGACAGTGTTGCCCCACCAAACGATCTCAACGCCGCCCTTTGGCAGCTGCAGCGAGAAGAAGATCACAATTAGTGAAATGGCGACACCTGAGTCAAGAGCTGCAGAGAGGATGTAGTTGTAGCGCATCCACCACTGCAAGACAAAATAATTAATTTGAGCAAATTCTGGAGCAAAATTAAAACGCTTACGCGGAAGTGGAAGCGGCGCATGAAAAATTGGAAGACTGCACCCATGGTGAACCACGCCGAATAGTTGATCCCCGTCGCAGGCGGAAGCATGCTAATACCTGCGAAGATGACGGGCACATTGACAAAGCGCCATGCCGATAGAGGGTAACGACGCGCGAGGAAGTAGAACGGAATGGGGAGAACTGCGCCGATGAGGAAGAACCACAAAATTGGGTTGTAGCTGTAAAGGGCGAAGATGGCCAATTTTAGCCGCAAATAAAAACCNAAAAAAAGATGTGCTCACAGTCCATTAGAACTGAAAAGGCGCTGAGGGCCGATACCACCCCAAAGCAGCGCGGAGGTCGCGAAAACAGACGTGCTTGGGCATATGAAGTGGTCAGCCTGTTCAGGAGAGCACAGGTCAGGAATGTTTCCAAACATCCATATCTGCGTGCCGACGACGACGAATACGGAAATCACAGTCGCGGTACATTGAGCAGCAAACATCGTCCGTGGAGGAATCTTCATGTAATGTCCCAATTTCAGGTCGCCAAGGAATGCGACAGCCTGAGTTAGTGAGATGAAAGAAAACGTCTTGAAAATCATCATCGCAACAGGCCGTCCGGGAAGTGCGTATCCTACAATAAGCTCTGCGAGCACCTGCAGCGCGACAGTCTGGTTCGTGATAGCCTGTATCATGCCAACAGGAACGAGGAAAACAATAGCAATGATTAATGCTAAAACGAGTGCCCAAACTGGCAGCTTCGTGTCGAAGACCTCAATGGTGATAACCGCGAAGACAAAAGCGATGAGTGCAAGACCCAAATACCAGTAGTGGGGCACCTCGGGATAAACCGACATCATGCGGGAGTGTACGTCGCGTTGATCCTTCAGTGAGCGGCGGAATTGACGAACGATATCGTGACGATACCAGACTATATAATCACGAATAAGAATGAAAATAGAAGTTGAAAAATGACGAGATACGTACGGAATGTGTGCACACATACACCAGTCATCGAAGCAAAGGAGATGCCATAAGCCATTGCCAGAGTGATAGGGATGAACGCTGGTGAATATGCTTGGTAGGCCTCCGCACTGAACGTGCCATTCTGAATGATGAGTGTTGCGTCATATTCAGCGCCAGTATTGTCGAAAGCAGCGGAGGAAGACATCGGGAGGAACTTCGCAAAGAAGACATTCTTGTCTGTAAAATAACAGATCAACAATTGTAATATAATAAATGATTGATGACCCACAGTAGAGAATTGGTGTGATTATCCAGAAGACGATGAAGAAAGCCACGATCGTGTTCACTTGCGCCCACCACTAAGAGAGTGCATAGTTATTGCTAGAAAGGAGGTGCGGAATAGGTGTGGACTTACAGGCACAACCAGTGGACTCGCAATATATGAGATCATGCTCCAGTCGAAGGTCAGGAAACCCATGCCAAGACCCGTCGAGTATCCGAATAGCTGGTTCACAACAATGTTATTCGGAGCGATCCAGCAGACCCAGTTGAAGATGCTAAGCGCAGTGAAAATATAGCCCGGGAACCAGTACCATACGAAGCTCCCAAGCATCGCACAGAGGAAAAAGCGTTCACGAGTCATGTGCTTCGTCTCACTGCGCCCGTACGTCTTATGGAGCGTGTTGAAAAGCGCAGTATTGACGAGCGCGCCAGGCCAGAGCATAGCGGACGGCCAAACAAGGAACTGGCGTACAAGACCAGCGAAGGAGTATCCAATGAGTTGCGAACTCAAACAGAGCATTATTTGATAGCCCACGCCCCAGTTCTGATTGAAGTAGATCTGTTGCGTCGCGATAATGTCGGTTGCATATACACCACCCGCGACGACGTTCGCCATGACAGTGATTACCGTGTGCTCCTTGACGTTAAACGGTCCTGGGTTCAGCGACCAGACATATCCGAAGGTGTTAAAGCGGGTCGTGGGTAGGAAGCGTTCGAAAGCTTTTCCGACAGGAAGAGCGAGGAGCTGTGCAACGAGACCAGAAATAAAAACAGAGGGATCTGGATTCCAAATTAATTCAGTGTGGAAGATGGAAAAGTGGAAGGCACCTACATCGCATAGAGAAAAACTGATTTAATCCAGAGATAAGAATAGTAAACAGTATTCCGATGAACCACATCCTGAATGTGTTCACAGGCATCGTAGGATCATCTGTGTTGGCCACAGCTGCTCGCACTTCTGCGTAAGGAGATTCACTGCGAGAATACTGTCAGTCTAACTCAAGGCAGAATAAAACAAGTAACTTACTCTTCGTACTCAAAAGTATCAGAGGAATGAATACGTAAGCGCTCGGTCGATTGCTCGTAAGTCGAGTCGGCCCGCGACTCGGTGTCATACTCCGTCGGCGAGCCGAGGGACGGCATAATGTGCAAATCGCTCGCAAATTTATGTTTGTGGTCGAGCTCAAAGGAATCACCGCTCAGAGAGCTCGCCTCCGACGAGCCTAGCTCCCAATTCGGGTCATTAAGGTGAAGGAGAGCCTCCTGAACATCAACATCCTCGGGCACGTCGGGATTTACACGGCGTCGGATCAGCGTCGGGAAGTACGAGGGTGATACACTCTTATTCTCCATAGCGGACGTGGTGCTGAGAGGGAAGCCGAGGGGGGAGTGAGTGGCGTATAGCTTTTGAAACATTCAGGCAGTAGCAGCCATTGGTCTTTTGTATCCATTGGAGGCGCAAGATGAGACTCAGAGCGTCTTCCGAGCGGCGACGCATTATCGATTACAATTGTGAAGGCGATACGGGAGGTGGGTAATTCGGAGGCCCATTGCCACGGTATCAAATTTAAGACAATAGACCGGGTTTGATGCGTCCTGACAAGATCTTCTTAACAAAAAGCAAAAAAGCTATCGGACCGAGATACTCGAGTCACTGTTACGCAGGCACCTGGGTGTTCATGGCCAGAGCCATGTCGAACAGAACCTTGCTTTATTTTCCATCTGCCAGTGCCGTCTCTGAGTTCAGGAAAGCAAGACTCGAGTGTTTCGGACCATCCGAAAATTGGTTTTGTTAATATTGGGCTGAGACAACATTGCTACCAGTGCACGCGTGTGGATCTACGACGAGAATTTAGAGAAAAATAGCGTCGACATCTCCTATTAAGCGAAGTAGCAAGGGCCAGTCTCTACGAGCATGAACAAAAAGCACAAAAGACACAAAAGGACTCCGTTCCGTCAGCGTGACATAAACGTCACGTCTTTTGTCACACGCTGATCCGCAGGCTGCTCCTCCGCACCGTGACATGTTAGTGCACTGCCAGTGCGCCGTCCAATTGTCTTCTTCGCCCGCCGCCGTCTCCAGCGCCGCGTAGCTCTCATAAGATCGACCTGGCGACCAGTGCTAGCATAGAAACATGACTACGTTCGATAAGGCTCATTTTCCTCATCTTCACGGCCCATCGAGTCAGGAGAAGGGAGACGCAGTCGTGTCTCTGCCGCGCTTGCGTTCTGGATCTGGATCGTTACAACACATCACCACAATTCCAGATTTGCGCTTTGAGCAGAGCTATCTGAAAAGCATCGCGCCATATGTGCAGACTCGGCGCATCTCAGGGGCCGGGGACGATTCCAATAGCGTCGAGGTCATCGGCGTCGAATGGCGAAATGTCATGTGGATCACAGTGCGCGACCAGCTCATTTCTCCCTTGCTCCAGGGTGCAATCTGGTAAATTATCAAAATACATTTATTTAATTTACTAACGCAAGATCAAATCACAGGGGTGTAGCAACCATTTTCATCCGTCCTGTGTTTTCACGAATTGGATCCTTCTTCGGATTCTCAAGGTATACACCGCAGCCTTCGAAACTACCAGAACCGAAGGGTGAGGGTGAGCTCACCCGCCGACTTCGTGAATGGTCAAAAAGCCTCACCTCGAACGGACTATAGACGAGCTTGCCAAGAGGTTTCTTTATTTATCTGTGTATGGACGTTACTCCTCTTGTATGGCACCCTTATTTCTGTACTTAATTGTATACCCTATGATTGGCTTAACGAAGTTAGCATTTTTACTTACTTCAGTTAGGAACTATCAAGACGACCGATACGAAAAATGGAGTAAACAAGTGGCAGGTTTCCACAAAGTATGCAATGCAGACATAAGCTTTGAAGAGCCTGATGCACCTTCTGACCCACATATAACTCTACGAAATTCTTTGTTCTTTTTTAAACGTACACATACATGCTAACCAGCAGACTGTTACCATACTTCGTGTTCCCGTTCAGACTATTTCCGTCCCTATCTTTCTGAATCAAAATGTTGTTCCCGAGTCAATTGTTCATCAAAGTTATGCAGCATAGAGGAACTGTATAGCACTACTCAAGCCGTCATCAGCCCCGAGTGCTGTCAAATCCAGATATGACGTGCAACTCTAGCTAAACCACGATCTCGTCCCACGAGTTCACCCACATGTAGCGAGAGAATGTGACATACAGCCAGCGAAACCACACAAGCTGTGAGCTATGTTGACGCATGGCAAGCAGAGCTCTCGAGTATTCCGCCCAGCCTGATACGAACACCAGCTTCTCTGCGTCTGTTGCCGAACAGTCTGTTATTCTGAGGGCTCTCAGTGCTGACAAGAGAACCTCAAGGATCTGGATGAGTTGCGCATGAGGATGGACATGAAAGGGAGGGGAGGCGCAAAATGCATGTTCGAGCTTTGCGATCAACGCGGCTCCCGCGCCTGTATATTTAGGGATGAGACTGGTGGTTTTTAGACCGAATGCTCGAAGGTTATTCCGCGGCGAGTTCGTGAGGAGCGCTTGGACTCCGCGTGTAAGGGATATGTGGTTCGGATGTGAGGATATCCCATATTTATCATATGTTAGAATCTGATGATGTACATTAGCCAAAGTCTTTTCGACAAATTATAAATTGTAAAGGAAGTAGTGAAAGGTGAGAGCGCACAAGTACAATATAGTAGATAAAATGGACGGCCAACACGTACAATGTCAATATTATGCTCCAAAACATAGGGCCTTACATGTTCAGCAATGAGGCCTGCATCCCAGAACATTGTAATGTTGTCTTTAAATCTATCATGCATTGGGTGAGTTAAATATTACTAACAAGGGGTATAAATGAAGAAGTCACGCACGGCTCATCGAGTACCCAGCGTTTTCCTTGTTCTACTCCCATCACATCCAAACTATCTTCAAGCTCATGCTTGCGTGTGTTGCCGAGGCCGTCTGCATCGCCAGACGACAGACACAATGTGTACACGTCTACAGGCCTTCTAATATCAGCCTCAGCCCTACTTTCTTGGAGTTTATGAATTTGCGATTGAAGGACCTGGGTAAGTGCGAGTAGGGTAGGTGCGAAAAACATGCACTCGTCGTCCGGATGTGCGGTCAACAGTAGAACACGTTGGCGTTCGAATGTAACATCAGAAACTGCGCTCTGATGCGGATTTAAAAAACCGAGTGTATAGTACGGCGTCGATAGTGCATAAATAAAAAGTGGAAGGAGTAGAGCTGAGATCCATGCCAACTGCTTTACCATAACGCGTAGACTCGGAAAGACATACCGTTACGTAATGAACGCGTGAAGCGCGTCGCATGCTTTGGTTGTATTTGTTCCTCTTAACTTTACCCTCCAAGTTACCCCTGATGGTGTGTCTAAGACTTCCGTTGGTTATTGTAATANTTTTTTTCTCGAGTGGAAGCGGGAGACCTAGAACATCCGGTGATTTCCGCCGCCATTTCACAGACTAGCCTCGGAATTTTGGACTTCATCGTTTTAACACAACCATTGGCAGAAAGCTAACATCATAGCCATAGCACCAGATGGGCAGTAAAATATATATCCAGAACCTTTCTGTTCTGACTATTTCTCAGATACATGGCTTTTTAGTTCCGAGGGACCTTCCGTCATCGAGAGGTACTCTACCGGTCTCGATTTTATGTTATCATGTATCCGACTACTATCACGTCTCCAGGGGTTAACTGGCCTGTGATTGATCAATCTCTGGAATCTAAATTCTAATGTGTTGACAAGGGTATCTCAGTTGTTTTAAAGATGGCGGCATCTGAGGAATTCAGTGATCTATTACCCGCTCTGATTTGGGCTACTTAGTTAAATCATCAGAGTCTCGGCTCTGCACGAGATTTATGCTTTCATGACTACAGGAGTGCTGCGAGAACTTATCTGCAAGATACTAGTGCAAGTGCACATACGGTATCATCTTTAATAACTTCGCAGACACGCACAGAACCATTTCTCCTCTTCTCGATGGAGGATAGAAGCATTCGGACGATCACATTCGGACAGCTGGGGCCACACGAAAGTGGGAAACTCCACGAAGGTTATCTCCAAAGAGAACTTATTTGTCTTTTCGTGAGCCGAGAAATCTTGATGTCTAACTTACTACATAGCAACTGTATAGATTAGATTGGGAGTCAATTTACGCTCCTCGTTGGACTGTCTATCAATATGTATGCAAGCGGCTGCAAAATCAATATGAAGACCCTGTTGCATGGCTAGTTTCTGACGTCAAAATTATGTTTAGCGTGATCTTAAATCTTCAGTCATTCTGCAGGCACCGCAGGAGATTGGCGGCCGGACTCCTCTAATCGAATGGACTAATCGCCTGGCAAGAATACAGGCTTTAGGACGTTATAAATACGTGAACTACAAATATGGTGAGCTAGATGAACGTCTTGCGAGGAGGTATGGTCACTCATTTTTCAGTGNTTTTTTTAGATTAGATTTTTCTCCACATATCAGATAGATAGACAAGTAATAATTATGTCTATATTTCGTATCTAAGTCTAAAAACATATTTTTACAGTATACTACGTTTAAGTCTAGAGATATTAAAGGAATACGCATAATAATGGGCTGGTATGGACAATGCATAATCGTTGCCGCTACTTGGTAGCGTCTTCTTCGAAATGAACCTGCAGCACGTTCCAAGCCTCAGCAGATTTCACAAACGCAAACGCAAGTATGTAAATCGCGTCGTAAGTTGACATCCAATCATCGTAAAATATACTGCTCTTACAAAAATCATCGATTGGTCATAAATCTAGATCGGCATAAGTCATTGCGCATAAAAGTCATAATGCATGCGTAGAGAAATGAAGAATGGGTAAGTTTTACAATGATCGTACACACAGTGAATAATCAAAGTGATTTGAAATGGATAAATAACAGTAACTCAATGATGGACGAGCACCGAAAAGTAGAAAACAAGAAATGCAACTTATGTGAATAGAGAAATGGTTGAAGAGGAAAGAATCAACTGAAAAACGCAAACAAAATAATTTTTTTTTATAGAAGATAGTTGATCCGTTACAATCGACCCCACTGGAGTGAATGAAGAAATAAAGAAAAGAAAGAGAGAGAAAACGTAGCACAGCAAGCTTACGCGGCGACAGCAACGTATGGCGCCGCCCAGTTTGCTGATGCACCCTTTTTTGAGCGAGCCCCAGAGCCCGACGAAGAATGCGACGTCATACTCGACAATGCATACCAAAACCAGTTTCGTGCATTTCGCAACCGTAAAAGAACATCCCGCGGGGAGCCTTTCGTCGGAACCGGAGACAATGAACGCGAACGTCGTCGAGACTGAGAGCGGGAGCGCGTAAATGACCACGTTCGAGACTTGGAAACATTCGTAGAGAACCTGCGCGAGAACTCCTTTGTGACAGGACTACTAGATGCAGGTGGTTCGATGCGTTGCGTCTTTGTCTGCTCGTTGAAAGGAGGAGTACTGCAGGATCGAGGGCGCGAAGACTGTGCTGAATTTCCCGGTGTGGTCGACGATTTCTCGTCCCGCCCAATGCTCAGTGTTGTGGAAATTCGTCCGCCGTCCTTACCCGCACAGGCAGCCGAAAAAACGCGACGCAGCGTCAGCATCAGCTTGGAGGCCAGACTCGGGATGAAGCGCCGCTGGGGAGGGGGTTTGGGAAGCGCGCGATGGGACAAAACCTGCGCCGGAGGCTGAGAAAGGACGCCGGCTAACGAACTTGAGTAGAGAGCGCGGGCGAGAATGCCGTCGCGTGGGTGTTGATTCTTGTCGCTGTTGTGTCTGACAGTCGGATGTCTCCCTGCACTGTACTGATGCGGCAAGAAAGGGCGTGCCATCGACTGCTGTGTGACCGTTCGCGGCTTGTTGGGTCCGAAAGGAATTATTTGACGCGACGCGCTCGTTGTTGTTCCCCACCCTGCTGCTGCCAGCGACTGAGGACGTTTCTACATAGCGCAAATAAGGAACATACTCCCGGAAGTCCTCGACCGTAGCACTCGCCGTTGCATGTGCATTCGCCAGCGAAGTGTGCGGATTCATATCCGTCGTGATCGCCATGAAGGTCTGTGTGCCGCGCGTCGATAATGATGAGTGACTTTGCGACATACCGCCCCAGGCAGACGTGTCTATTGCATCTATCGCATCTATCCATGGGTTGGGAGTTTCAATGGCAATGGCGTGCAGAGCGCGCAACGCCTCGTCAGCTGAATTCGTATACGCACGGATACTAGGCGGCGGAACGCTATACCGCGCTGATGCTCTGTTCGCCTCGACACTCACGGCGCTGTCACGTGGAATCTGCAGAGGCACAGACGAGTGAGAGAATATATCGAGACCGAGACCCTGCGCATCCTCAGAGTTCGAATGGACATTGGAAACATCGACGCTGCCTCTTGCGTCGAGGGGCGAGCGAGCTACCTTCCTCAAAGACGCAGGCGAAGCAGGGAACGATCCAGGAAGACCCGGGAGTTCGTCAAGATCATCCGTATCCATCATTGCATGTTCAGCGCCATTGCGCTGCATCTCCTCAGCCCACGACTCCCCACTCTGTCCACCCTCACTCGTTCGCCCGCTGTACTCATTCCCAAATCCCGCCCCAAACTCGTCCGTATCCATCAACTCCTCAAGCACACCACCGCCAAAGCCTCCAGTTGCCCTGCTCGAATGTGCAATGTTCGCGCGGTACATCGACGACGACGCAGAAGGGCTTGACGAGCGTACGAAACTGAAATCGTAATCGTATTCCGATGCAGGCGAGCGCCGCTGGCCTACGCTGCTCTCATCGTCGTTGCCTGACTGGGGGGAGGCTACATCCGTCGGCGAGGTAGTCGCAACGGTACTCCGCTCAATATTCACCATGCTCCGCCCATCAGCGTCTACCTCCACAAAGTCTGGGGAAGTGGGCGAGGTGAGCGTGCATCCGGAAGTGGTCACATGGAATGTATTCTCCCGTCCGTCCTCCGTAGCGCCTGCAGGCGAAGTGCAGCTGACAGGTGAAGGCGAAAGAGAGAATCCGTCGAAGCTCGTGTGAAACGACTCAGAGTCAACGGCGGGTCGAGAAAACCTCCGCGTCTCGTCTTGGTCAATCTCTTCCTCTTCACCCTCCGCAACGCCGCTGGGGCTGATCATGTGGACGTCGAAGTCCGGTTGACTTTCCGACCTATCCACATCTTCACGCTCCCCATCAATGTCCATATCCGGTCCCGGAATGAAGCTAGCAGACTGAGACACGCTGTATGCGAAGGGATGGCTTGACACAGACTCCTCTTGAGCTCGTCTCCGGAGATCGATGATGGAGCGCGGAGGGGAGCGCGACTGTGAGCGTGAGTGCGTTCGCGCCGTCGTCGAGCCATTTGCGCCAGATAAGTCCACATGTAACGGAAGAAATGCGGGCAGGTCGACATTAAGCCGGAGCTCCGGCTTGTGCTTCCGAGGCTGAAACTTCGC
Organism: Phellinidium pouzarii; assembly: GCA_004802695.1. Taxonomy (NCBI): domain Eukaryota; kingdom Fungi; phylum Basidiomycota; class Agaricomycetes; order Hymenochaetales; family Hymenochaetaceae; genus Phellinidium; species Phellinidium pouzarii. The sequence goes on from SGPK01000014.1 coordinate 93,861, forward strand.
GCGGCGCGTGGCTGCATCACGTTGTGCAAGCGAGGCCAGCTGCGGATAAGGCTGGCGTGCCCGGCTCCGTCCCCGGTAGCGGCTCCGCCGCGCAGGGGAGTAGCTTGGCTGCGAGTAGATATCTGCGTAGACGGACTTGGGGTTGTCCAATTCGGAATCGATAGGCGTGTCAGGACTTGCGGCGTATGCGTACGCATAGACCTCTGCATCGTCATTCAACGTCAGATCGGCATCCGATACACGAGGTTCCGGCATGTCGTGCTTCAGACCAGGCGTTCCGGTCACCGAATATGACGAGCCCACGCTAGAGACTTCAGATGAAGAAGAGCTATATCCTGAGGCGGATGAAGACAACTCCTCCGCGTCCGAAGGGTTGGCGAAACGGATTTCCGAGATCGTAGAGTCCTCCGGACTGGCAGACGAGTTGAGGCTCCATCGGGAAGCCACCTGGGCCGAGCGAGGTGAAGGCTCAGGCGTGGTCTTGTAAGTTACGGGGTGGATACTCACTGTCACTTCCTCTTTATCCGGCGTCTCGGGCGGGACATCTGATGCCTCGACTATGAAGGATTGCGAAGGAGACTGCGTCGTCGAAGGGACGAACGATGCACTTGATGAGCGCTTCTGTACGAGCTCCGGCTTCGGCTTCGGCTTCGGCTTCGGTATCACCTGCGCCTGCGGGCTCGGGGGGTGAATGAGTTCCTGAGGAACATGAATCGGCTGGGACGCCGCCTCCTCGCTACCACTCGATCCGGAAGGGATGTGCATCCCAACTTCCCAAGGGCACCGCGCCATTCCCCCCTCGAAGACTACGTCCGGCGCATACATGCCCATGGACCGCCTGCCAAACGCGAGACTCCTGTGCTCGAACTCATCGGGCTCCCCAACGAGGCTTGCAACAGCCTCGGCAAGTCCATCAACCCCAAACTTCTCGCGACGCTCCCACCGCACGTCCAACGCGCTCACGAGTACCTCATTCAGACCGCTCGAAATAGGTAAAACCTGAGGTNAAAAAGTTGCGTGGAGATGACAGGTATGCTGAGAAAGTTGGGTCGGAAGGGGCTGCACGTGCCCACGGGTTTCGGGCCGTCAGGAGATTGAGGAGTAAGATCGCAAGCGACCAGATGTCGTTCGCCAGAGGTGAGTAGGGTGGGGAAGAAGGATTGCCGTTCTGACACTCTGTCCAAAGAATGTGATTGATGAGTTTAGAAAAATAGACTACTTCATCACGTAAATAGAACGCTGCTCACCAGGACTCATGTGGTAAACGCTACCCGTTCGCCATTCCCTGCTCCGGCGCTCGGTTGTAGCAAGGCCAAAATCGGCGAGACGCACCGTTGCGCCGCCGTCCCAGCAAAGAACATTTTCGGGCTTGAGATCTCTGTGAAAAATGCCCAGAGAGTGGCAATGCGAAACCGCTGCAGCTAGCTGCGAGAATACTCGGGCGACGAGACCAGTCCGGCCCAGATAGACCTGCTTATGCAGAATTAAAGTAAAAAGGTCGCCGCAAGGCGCATAATCCATAACGAGAAAAGTGTACGGGGAAGGGATCGAAAGAGTCCCGTCTTCCGCAGGGAGGGCCGGCTCGATGATACGATGGAGGCGAACGATGCCTGGGTGAGCGCCTGCGCCCGCCAGGCGGTGAAGTGCAATCTCGCGCATGTGAAGGCGACGCTGCCGCTGCGCCTGCTTGGGATTGTTGGGGTTAGAGGTACGAAGGAGACACTTGACAGCATAGAGTCCACCGGAGTTTGTGACGGCACGATATACAACGCCGTAGCCGCCGTAGCCAAGAACGGAGGCGAGTTGAAGAGCGCCGGCATTGGTGCCGTCGTCGATGGTGGTACCTATAGGAGGAGGGGTCGGGGTGGTCGCCGCGGTTGCTGCAGCGCCATGCGCGTTGAGGTTTGGCAGTGGGGAAGGCATCACGGTTGACAGATGCAAGCTCCTGGGTGAAGAATGGGCGACTTGCGCTGGAGGGGAGCTCTAGCAGATGGACTGGCACTGAATGCAGCTGAGGGAAACATTCTATATTGCGGAGGGAGGTTAATAAAGAAGTGGGATGAACCTTGAAATGAGGCAAAGGCGTTGGGCACTCAATCACAATGCCTGTAGCAATGCCGATGCAACGAGGCGCAGACTTGGAATCAATATTCCCACGGCTGGGGACAGAGTAGGAGTTGAAAGTTGAACACGCCGATTCAGAGTGCACAGACGGGCCCCTCGACTGCTAGGCGGCCAGGCGGCCATGGCAGGCAGCGTCAGCGTCAGCGCCAGTGCAGGCCATCGTCCAATGTGTCGTGTGTCGTGCAGCGGAAAGTCACTTTCTTTTCGATGAGGCACTCGAGTCTGAGGGCTCATTCAATCAATGAACTTGCAGAAGCCCCAGGGCCAGCCCGCTAAGAAAGTACAAGATTGGATTCCAGAAGTAAGTCATTCCAAGTCCATAGCTTTCTTTCCTCCGTTGCGTTGCATTACTTCACGGACCACGGTGGCTCGTGTCTCTGAGCAGTAGTGTAAGGGTGTCCGCAAATGGCAGCAGCCGTCCCCGGACCTTCGCCGCGTGTTCTGCTTTCAGCTTTCAGCNTTTTTTTCNTTTTTCTTTTCTTACCCCGGAGTACGCGTTCATCTGGCACTCGAATTAATGTCTACCTACGATATCCTCGATATGGTGGCTCGTGACCCTCTCGAAAAAGGTCCTATAGGACGATAAGCACACTGTCTGTCTCTGCTCAAAGTTCACTCAAGTGTCCTAAATCTAAATCTTGCACAAAGCCCTCTTTCCTCCGCTTCTCTACACTCACGGACATCTCGGAAGTCCTTCACAACCCTAGTAAAGAGAACGCCTCCCGGATGCTTCCCGTGGAAGAAGCGGACAAAGGCTCCGCACTCTCCCTTGGAGTATCCTCGGCGCGTCTCTACTTGACCAGGGACAGCCCTTCCCAGATTGTCTCTTTCGACGAAAATGTAAGTCGCCTCAGCCTATGGAAGACTTCTCGGAGACGAGGCTATGATAATGTTGTTGGAGGTCTCGACCGTGACCCGGGTTTAATAAAGCCCTTAGCCTAAGCCACCTGGATGGCAGTAGCCATAGCTGAAAAACTTGCCGACATCCGGTCAGCGAACATTCGACCATTTGGTTTGGGCGTAAGTGCGGAAACGGCTTGGCGAAGCACAAGGGGCTATGATAGTGACGGCGACAAAGTGAGATGGGCAAGACGAAAGAAAAAAAAAACGCACGTTCGGGATGTACGATATATCTCATATATCTCAGCCATGGACACAGACCGATGCTGTCGTCATTCTAAGGGACGAACTTGAGCATCAAAGGTGCTTGCGCTACAATCGCGTTTTCTATTACAGATTGTTCCTTGTGCATGGGTAAAGGAGAAATATCACCGGTGAGCACATCATCATCATCATCATCATCATCACCACCACCACCACCACCACCACCACAGCTAAGTAATTCTACCAAGGGTTTTCAAATACGAATAGTAATACCAATATCATCAATGTCAAAAAACACAGCATTCCGGACACAAACCACGTATGCATAGCGTATACACACACGTGCTTCACGGGCGCCTTTACGCATGGAAGACACGCTCCGAAAAAAAAAAATTCATTGGCGGTCAAGCGGATTCTGATCCGGTGCAATGTTAGCAACGCTGCATCACGCCGATTTTTAAGCCTAGCTCTGCTAGTGGAGGTCGTGGAACTTGCATTGTCGGATCAGCCTTTCAACCATACGTACGCCTGGCTACTACGTCAACTTCGCCCGACATTATCACAGTGCCTCAGTACATTGAACTTGAAGAAAACAACACGACCTGATATGAAATTGAATACCATTCGGAGTTTCCTTCCCAAGAAGCCCAGAGACGTCCTTCGGCTCCTCCGAGCGGAGCGCCTCCAAGAAGGGCGCCATGCGGTTCTGCAAAATGGAACTCACATCCCATAGAGTCAGTATCCCATTGTCTCAGAAATTAAATCATACATAAAAATTAGAAGATACTTGCGGCGCACTACGTTCAGTTATCACGACACGAGTATATGTCTTTTAATGAAGAATTGAACGCACAAGACCATCTCGTCAAGTCACACATCCTTCGTCCCCTGCCGTCTCCTTCATCTCCATCTACCCGTTCTCCCTCCTCTCCCGTGAACCCCGACATCGATTCTCAACGTCACCGTCGTCTATTGAAAAACGCTTTAGATACTGAATAAACTAGGCTCCGAAGACCAGGCGCTACGGATCTTCGCCGCGATACCCAAGCCTAGCACTGGAACAGAACCTGGAAGACCTACTACCGTAGGCTGAGCTGCGACACTATGTAAGTAAGTAGCGAATACATGAATAGGTGATACAAGCTTTGAGTAATGGTGATTCCATATATATCATATATCTGCGCTGCGCATTTTGGGAAGACTATTTGACTCTGCGTACGTCCGTCTGTTTGTATTAATTGTCGATACTCCTCAGCGGAGTGTGCAATTCATATGGGAGAAGGTCGACGATCTTAAGCTTGACGGTAAGGCGCGAAAAGCCTTAAGCTGGAAAAGCACCCGTTTGATGACGAAGTTTTGTTGGGGGGTATTATACGATTACATGTACTACGTCGTTTAATGAATGACTAGTATGAATGCAACGTTCGTAGTTTCAAATACATCACAGTCACAGGGCGTCTTTAAACATATCTACCTTTGAGGACCAGAGTGATATTTAACTCAGTGAGAGCTCGATCGGCGCAGACATTTATCTGCAGCAGAAAGAGCTATAAAACAGAACGCCTTCGATCGCGCCTGTCACCAAATGAGGTAGCACTGCCACATGGATTGGGATCGACAGACACAGCCACATACACAATTGAGTTATGTCTCGGAAGGAAATGCAAGCTCAAGATAGCCAAAAAATACACCTCTTTGCTCCCAAATATTCCTCATGCAATTTTCTACTCCACTCTAGTCATCCGCGTGAATAGCAGGCTTCACAGTAATTTCCCCCCTTTTTCCCGTTCTTGCCAGTGACTGATGTAAGCGAGAATGACCTACTGTAGACAAAACCTTAGGAGGTACACGAGTGAGACAGGGGTGCTGTGCATGAACAGATATAGTAAAGTACAATACCTCTGCATAAAGGGGCTCGGGTTAAGTGTTATCCGTGATAACCCTCGGAATCCACGAGCAGCGGATGTCTCATCCTCGTCTCGTGGAAATTTATAAGTAGGAGCACGTCTGCCGCCTCTTTTTCCCCGTGCCGCCTTCAGTACGCTCACCGCTACTGTCGATTAAAGGAGCCAAGGCTAAGCCGCATAGAGCGTGAGTGTTTCTGAGTCTCCTCGTTCCTGAAGCGTTCCATCTGACCAGCGGGGGGCTATCTGTACTCCTCAGCTCTGTTCAAGAGCCATGCAGAGAGCCCATTCAAAACATTCATGCCCGAGCACGGCTCCGCCATCTACGACCCCGGAGCTCACGCGCTTCCCGTCGTGGATGGCCAATTCCGCTGACCCCTTCAGAACGGACTATTTTAGCCCGTCGCTTCCATCGGCAATGAACGTAGTCAACAGGAATGCAGCTAGGCTTGCAGCACGGCCCGTTTCGATCTCGACAATATCGTTGAAGCCTCTTCAACAGGCCGACTCCAATGATGGCGCATCGGGCACTACTACAGAGCGAACAGCTAAGCATGAGATCTTGCAGGAGTCTATGCCATCGGACGATCGAGTTGCGCATAAGACAAACGACTATTCTGATGCTGACATGCACAATCCATCTCTCCTGTGCGCATTCGACACGTTACTTATATCGGAGGCTGCTGCTGCTCCGATGTTTCCCCCGGGAGACGACTTGAACTTGAACGTCCTTGCAAGCTTCCCCGAACCGCCGACCCACATCCCGACTCGCCGCCGTTCCTACAGGCCACGTCCGATCACGCTCGACGGCACGGAGTTTTCTTTTCCCTTCAGGACATTCGAGCGGTTGCACAAGGATAAGTCTTTCGTTGGACTCCGCAGCCTTAAAATTCCCACAACGCCATTCAATCCGTTTGGAGAGGCCTCCGAGTCAGCTTTGGGCGCGAGAGCCTCTGAGACTGGGTCTACAGACGAAGACGTGTCTAATGAGCGGGGGTCAGTCGAGGACGAGGAAATAATTGTCAGTGCGCTCTCGGAAGAGCCCATATCTCCCGTGACCGTAGACTCCGAGACCTTTAGATCTAGAAACAACATACCAGAGCGCGCGCGCCTCAAGCGACCTCTCTCAGTTCGCCTCACTTCGCTGCACATGCCGTCGTTTCATTACAGTCTCATGGACCTGCAGCACCGGTTCTCAAGCTCAAGAGGCCCAAGTCGCTCTGAGCGCTCGGTGCCATCGCGCGCGCCGACGTCAGGTTCAGAGTACTCGCAAACCTCATCACTGTTGGAAGTATCAGACGCCCCCTCTGAGTCACCTGCGAAAATTACAGAAATCACGCTGACGCTCCATTCCAAGACGCGCTCGACGCAAGAAGCCATCTCTCCCGCAATGCCCATTCAGGCACCTCCTGCGCAAGCAGAAGTTGCAGCAGAAGATGAAGAGTCTCCTCGACCCTCTAGGCGCAACAGCGTCAACAAGAAAGTGATAGGGACACTTCGTAAGATAGCACACACCGTCAAGAAGGTAGCGTCGAGTTGATTTTTGATAGAATGGCTTCTGGTTTTTCTTCTTCTACTACACTTCCGTCCGATAAACTAGAACTGTATCGCCTATAGTCAGGCTGCTACCAAGTTGTAGTAACCGTTTGATCGACAGAGATCGGCGTGCATGGCGATATTTGACTTTAGAGTCCAGACACGCAGACTGTACACATACTTCTGTACAAAGAAAACNAAAAAAAAAAAGGCTCAAGCAAGACTAGATCTCGGAAGTAGATACTCATATTTTTTTTTTGAACTAACACTAGCAATCTGATTTGAACTTCGAGTCTGGAAACATGACTGGTTCGGGTACGCACGTTCACTCAATAAGCCCTTCCTCTCCTACTAGAAAACCATGAAATAAAATATGTATGTGATCGCAATAACAAACCCTGGATATGAATAGCTGAAAATAGGCCGAATAGGCCGAATACCAAAGTAAAAGGAATATTAGACTCACGAAAAGCCAAACGAAAACGGATAGAACGGAGACAGAACAGAAAAACAAGACACTGCCACTGAAAGAAATTTATCACATAAGTCTTGACCTCGTTATTGATCAGGGAGATAGAATGTCCCATTAGTCGATGCAGTCGACAATCCTGACTTTCCCTTTTAGATACCGACGAAGGGCTTCCACACGATCGTAACGAAGCTCGTCGAAGTCATCATAGCAATCAAACTGTAGGCACTCGAAGGTCGTGAGGTCAAGTACCTTAATCAGACATTGCGCCAGCGCTTCCGCACCGTGCATGTTATTGAAACGGCAGCGCGCAAACTTCAGTGTGCGTAGCGAAGGCATGTTGGAAAATCTGAGTTCCGTATCCTTGTATGACGAGTAGCAGCAGTCGTCAACGATGACATGCTCAAGGAGTGGGAACTTTGCCAGCGAGCGTAGAGCGGAGAACACGGTTGCGAGGTCCTCGCACACAAATCGCAGTTCGCGCAGGTTGGCGAATTGGTGAGTACCCAGTCTTCCGAAGAGATCTACGACCCTGTCCCCTGCAACGCGCACGTGCAACCGTGTGAGACATGGGAATTCGAGCCTGGGAAGGATGAACACCCAGAAGGTCGTATATGTTCCCGGGCTACTACTGACGACTTCAAGTGTCTCGAGTCCAGGGAGGCGCACCGGTTCGTCAGACGGACCCATTGCTACAATCTCGCGGTCCGAGACGTTGAGCATTTTCAGCGAAAGATATGTGATAGATTCTGGTATGGGTCCGGTGAACATCTCCGGAATGGTGTTGATTTGGCAGGTTAAGCTGAATTGCGAGACCGTGCTGGACTGGAAGTTGGTTGGAACAACGCCAGAGCCCTGAAAGAGCCGTAAATTAGGAGCGTGCCACGCCGCGATGTCACAATGGTCATCGAAGTCGGTGTCCCATTTGTACCTGTGGAAGTGGAGTCGCTCGAGTTGGGGTAAAGAAACTATGTGTTCCTGAACTTCGCGCATGAGCTGCGAAATGGTGCGGCTGGGCGTTGAAGTGATGCGCATTTCTTTCCATCGTTCCTGGCAAGGCGCAAGAGCCTCCATGAATTCGCGCAGGTCCTTCTTGGACATATCGCTCCCAAATCGCGTGTGGTCCTTGCCATATATGAGAATAGTGAGTGGATAGGTGTGAGAGCGCTCAACAAAGGCAGTGACTTCAGCCTTGGGCTGCGATGAGTGTATTGTGCCCCATAGTTCGGGACAGGAGAACGCGATACAGCGGAAACGTCTGCAGACCTGCGAGACGCGTTTGGCAAAGAGGTTGGAGCGCACAGAGGGAATGTTGATGTGTCTGCTGCCGAGCGAGTGGTATGCCTGCTTAAAGATTGGTAAGAGTAGTTCGTCTGGGAGAGTCTTCACTCCTTTCCGAGTCCAATTTGCCTCCATTTCGCAGCGCCTGTTTTCGATGAGTTCAGCAAGGATCGGAACAGCCTTGCCGAACTGAGACGACAATGCCCTAAGGTCATCGAGGTCCGCTCTGTAGGACTTTGGCTCGATCATGTTATGACTATATAGCGGACATCTATCATTTTTATCCAGTGCAGATGGAAAGAGGAATGCTCACTTCGGGTGCAGTGCCATTCGAGTTGCGTGGAAAGAACTTGAAGCTGAATCGAATCGACTCTCAAGCGCGGCGATCCTAGAACTTGAACTAGGTTTCAATTTCTACCTGGCAGCTTCCAAGGCGAGAGGCAGTATACGCTGTCGTCGATGTCGCCACTGCTCGTCGTCGTCGTCGTCGTCGTCGCAGAAAAGAGACGATGGCGGTATGGGTAGAGGTTGGTCGAAGGTGTGGGGGACGAGCCAGCTGCGGGCCTGCCAGTGCGGCGGTTGACTAGTCTAGACTCAGCGGACTTGAAACTGGACTTGCTCTGGGCTCAAATATGACAAAACTAATATTGGTCTTGATCGAATTGATGAGCAAAAATAAAACAATATTAATCTGTTTCATTGTTGAACTGAGTTCCAGAGACATCCAGCTATAGCGGACTCGTATTTATATCATTTCTTTTTCGTTATTTTTCTATAAAGTTTTGTTGTGGCCAGTTCGGCTATAGCCGAGCCGAGCCGGCCCACGGACCACGGTTTGTTCTTTGTTTCTCGCGTCACCCCAGGCCATATCAGTCCTTTCTCGCCATGGACGACGTAAGTCCCGTAGTGCTCACTGTCACAAACAACATCGAGCTCACCTTCTTTGCAGGATCCTCTTAATGACTACATCTTATACTTCGGCGTTCGCAGCGACGAGTTCGCCTGGCGCGACGACGCCTGCGACCAGGTGCGCGCGCGTCGCGCTGCCATGTCCGGCTCCCTCTTTTTCGATATGCTCCTTCAACTCGGCGGCATTGAGGATGCACAGAATATATATCCACCCCCTGACTTACGCAGCCTTTATCGTCTTTTAGAAGCCGTCAAATGCGTCTCCTTCGACTCCATGAAGCGCCATTGTCTAGTATACTACCTCCTCAAGTGGCATATGGACGGTCGCGAGGTCGGCTTCGTATCTGAAAAGGTCATTTCTCCGCACTATGCTGCCCTTGCGGACGTCTACTGGCTCCTCGACACTGGCTTAAATTTGGATGTGCGCATTTCATCATCTTTAATTTTTAACTTTTCCTTCAGTTGCTCATCAAACAGAGTAGAATGCAGTTTCAAAATTGGCCGACGTGCGAATAGTCAAAGACTACACTACAAAGATAATTGAGACTCTTGCGCTCGATCCAGAATCAGGCCGTTTGATTCGCAAGTTTGTGCGGACGTGCAATCCCGCTCTGAGGGATCCAGTCGACTTGGAACGCTACTTGATCGCCACAGCAGAGTACAGTATAGTGGAGGCTTGGCAGTACCAGCGGAGGTTTTCGGACCAATTTCCGGCGAGAAAAGACCTCATACGCAAACTGCTGATGTGGACATTGGCCCGTGCGTTTTCCTGCTTATTATCACTGTATTAGTACATAACACTTGTCTTCTAGCTAAACCCAGACCACAGTCCCTTACACAGCTCCTGTCTGTGCCATTTTCTAAATATGAAGATTCCGTTGTTCAGGACTTCGCTATGCATCCCCCAGAGGACCTCCCAATCGCATCAACGGCACTCGTGCGCGACATGGTCTGCGTCCGCCTCATCCAGAGCTGCAAATATGTTGCAGCTTGCAAATTCGACCGGCAATACCCCAGCTCTGGTGCGAGTCCGCGCGGTACCTGGGGTGCGGAGCGCGAGCGAATAATCAAAGAGGTGATATCCATTATGCCAGCAGTAGAACGCACAATGCTAGAATCCGAGCTCGAGTCGCTCGGTGAGAGCATCCGCCCTAGAACGGCATCCACGAGAAACTCATGGTCGAACCTTGGGGCGAGCGGTTCAACGGACCTAGGTGCATCCTGGGAAGACATCGGCAGGCGGGCTACTGGCGCTCCCCGCAGGAGCATGGGTGGCCGCCCTATCTCCTCCAGAGCTCCTAGGACCTCGTTGCCTAATGGCTCAGCCCCAAAGCCGTCCCTCTTCACGCCTGGTGCATCGACATCATCGATACGTCAACATCAGCCACTCTCTGCCCATCCGATGCTAGTGTCACAGGCCGACACGTCATCATCTTTGTTCGACTCATTCACCTCGCCGCCGATGCGCTTATCAACGCAACGTCCTTCAGGTGCTGCTCCTCCCAAGGCGGCTACCAATGGCGTTAATGGGAAAGCCAACGGCATTTCAAAGACTAATGCCTTTATGGCGCGCAACGCGTTCTTTGAGCCACCAGAACGTAGCTCCAGTCCTGAAATCTTTGAAATGAACGGCTCGGCGCAATTACCTCTGCCAAAGCGGTCGCATCCTCAGTCGTCGACGCGGCTGCCTACGCCTCCACAGGATGAGCCAGAAGTACAAATGCAGGAGAGCCGCGATGAAGAAGACGGGGACAGTGCGAAATCGGTTAGCGACGAGCTGGGTATGGAAGATAAGACGGTGGAAAGTGAGCGTGAAGACTTCGGCTTTTCACTCTTTAGCTCTGCGCCACCTGTATCGGCTGCGCGCCTCACGCCGCCTTCGGGCACCGTGTCGCCGAAAGGCAACCGCAGGTCTCAGAGGATCTCTCATGACCAAGAACAAAGAGAGGAAGGCCAGGGACGAAGGGCGTTGAGGTTATCCGTACCCGGGGCGTTTGTCTTGGACGATGAGCATGAACTACAGAGTCCGACAATTGCCACGGGCGGGAAGGAATCCATTTCAGAGTCGCACAGAGCTCAGCCGCCTACGGGCACAGGCCGCCGTTCGTCGCGCAAGCGCGCTGCGAGCCCCGATGACAGTCTAGAAAATACTAGTGCGCGGATCAGCATGCCTGGTGCACTGTTCAAGGAAGACGAAGATGACATCGTTGATAATACTGCAGAGCATGCCAATGGACATACGCATGTGCAAGAGAACGGTCTTAGGAGCGAGGAGGCAGACGAACTAGCACCGCTCCCGTCGCAGCGCTCGCGGCGTAAGGCGCCTGCAACAACCATGACAGGCACTCGCCAGCGTGCATCACGTGGGGGTAGTATAGAACATGAGGACGGCGACAGGGTAACAGGACGTCCCGTACGCCGCTCGACCAGGCTGTCGACGGCGTCATCGTCGCCTAATGGAGAGAAGAAGAACCCGCGACCTCGGAAGAGCACACGAACATCAGGTCCTGGAGCGACGGCGACGGGGAGAGGGGCGACAAAGAGGCGGTAATTCTCAAATGCAAGAAATAATTGCGTTGTCTGTTGTTCATCATTTTGCTTCGTGCTGTTCTCTCTTCATCTCCCCTTTTCTGTTAGCTTTTCCCTTTTTTCCTTTTGTTTTGACAGCCAAATATCCTGGTTCAAGTTGTTTATATCTCTTCATAACAGGTCTGTCTGCATGCATCGATTACCCGCGCATGTTATGAACATACCACGTATTTCGAGTCCGCTATGTTGTCAAGATTGCAATTACTTTTAGCAGATATTTGTAGAAAACCGTTTTTCTGATACCGATTTCCATAATGTTTCAGGGATTCTATTTTATACTGGGACGTGGTCTCAAAGCTACTTGCGAAAACGATGTTAGAAGTTTTTGTTGTGCTGACGGGAAGTGAATCAGCAAAGGTCTACAGTAAGTCTATCATTCAAATTCGACGGTGACATCGATGCGCAAGCTTTGAATGACTATTGCCTTTTGAGCTCAGCTGGTTCATTGAATGTATAGCGTATAAACGAGTGGTGCCTTCTATTCTATAGACACTACGTCCCGTGGACAGGGGGGGGGGGGTGGACCACATACCCATTATACCCATTATTCCGTGCTTCGACGGTTTCCGTTCGGCACAAATGCCCAGAGGATAAACATCGATGCCATCATTATGATGAGACTATTGAGGACGCAGTATGTCAGAGCTCAGAATTCTCCTACTCTCACTTAAAAAGTAAGAAAGAAAAGCAACTCACAGGGGCTGTAAACTGACGATCCCAAATCGCGACGCGAGTGCGCCGGTGATGAATGGGAAGAACGCAGAGCCTGCAAACCCCATGCTCGCGATCCAGCCAATGGATCCAGTGAGCAGCCACGGTGGAATTAGACGTCCAGCCTCGTTCAGGATAATAGGATATACAGGGCCAATTACAAACCCAACAAGAGCTACGGCTACGGCGTCGCCGATGAGGGAGGGGACGAACCAGACAACTAATTCGAATCTGACAAGGAAAAGGACAAAAAAATATCAAAACTTTATGGATTAGAAGCGAAACTTCCACGAAACGCACCCGATCGCTAGGGCCGTGTATATGAACATGACAAGATGCTCGCCAACCTAATCAGTCTAATTAAATAAGCGGATAGTTACTCCTTGACTCTGGTATACCTTTTTGTTAATCCATAAAGGAGCAACTCGTCCAAGAGTAAGTCCTTGAGAACATTCAGTCTTCGATTCTATTTTCTCACAAATCAAGACGTACCAGCGTAGAACCCTGTTGAGACGTATCCTGACGAAGCATTACCGTGGCGATCCTTGATAATGTAGGTAACTGTCCAGCCTATGGAGATAAACCGATAAGAACGTTCTCCAAAAGCATTAATCATCAGAAAGTTCAAACCTCCTGTAGTCAATTCAATGCCGACATAGAATAGACTAATTAATGACAGGAGATGGACCACTTTCTGGCTTAATATTTGCTTGTACTTGCTATCTTGGCTCGTCCCGACTGGCCTAGCAGCCTCTCCAATTTCTTGCAAGCATTCTGAAAATCTCTCGATATCAGTAAGCCAAGCTATCGAAAAGTACTATGCAAAGCTTTACGAACCGTCTTGCGTTTTCCCTCGAAAGACAATTACGAGGAACGTAGTATTTATGACGGTTATTCCTAGCGAAACAAGAAAATGATAGTGCCAAGACCGCGGCAACTCTGCGAACCGGGTTGCTGAAAAGGGTGAACAAACCGCGCCTACGCCTTTTGGTGATGATAACTTCAAGTATACGACTTAGACTCTTGGATAGAGGTACGTACCAAACATTGCTTGCACAACGCCCATCTTCATGTGTGTATTTTCTGTCAGACTAGCGACGTATCCATTTGCTTGTGCATCCTGAAGGATTGGAAAGGGGGTCAAGATAATGCGTTGTAAACCATTTGAACCCGCTCGTTACCTGAAGAGCTATACCCCATCCATTTAATAAGTATGCAAAGCAAAAGGCAGGAAAAGGCGGCGCAGAAGCCATTATCACATAGGCCATCAACTGGCTGATTGAACCTATCCATATGATTACTTAGAGTAATCCAGGAGCAAGAGGTGTATGTTACCCATGGTTATAACCTGTAATAACAGATCTGTGACTTGAAGATAAATTGTAACAGTTAAAGTATACCTTCCCGAAGCCAAATCTATCTGTCATATAGACGTTCATGGTCGCTCCTAGAACAAAGCCCTGCATAAAATAGACACGCGATCTGTGTAGCCGCGCATATAGAAAGGGGTGGGGGGGGGGGGGCTTGAAATTTTCAATCACTTACAAAACAATTTACCATGAAAATAAGTGAGACAATCGTAAAGTTAACCTGAAACGAATAATATTCAACGCAGATTTACGTAGAGGAGGTTTCGGACAAACATCATAATATGCTTGTACCCGCGGGATCAACGGACCGAACGTCCCGGCATCCCAGCCACCCAGGAACATCACAAAACATAGCGAGGAAAACTGTGCTCTTGCTTTCCACTTGATTGAGAGACATGTTTTCTGCGATTTTGAGGATAGTTCTGTTTCGGCGAGAGCTGCGTTTCCGGATATCTCAGTGAAAAGTTCGAGCTCAGTTGACTTCAAGTCTTGGACGACTTTGATGTCGCTGCTTTGGGGCTTTTCTGTCGAATGCCCGCATTGTAGAATCGCATCCGTCTGCAGAATTTCATCTAACGTGTCGAGGACTGCAGCATGAGCCATTTCAGGGAGAAGCTGAGAGATAGTCGTTTTGTGAGAAGTTCAACTAAGTCTTCAATCTGTCGGGCTCGCAGAACGTGAGCGATAGCGCGAAAATAGAACCAGCAAAGTATACGTTCAGGAAGCCGCTCTACCCCAGATAATTATATAATGAACGAGTAAGAAGACTTACACGCATTATTTGGAAGAAGGATGGTCTTCCAGATCATTAGGTAAGATGCAACTCCGCGGTCGTAGAAATCTTGAAGAGTCAGTCTTGAATACTCAAAAGAACTGAGATATTTGATGCTTCAGAATCACAATACAGCAAACACTTGCAGAGCGCTCGTCCAAAAAAGAATGACAACCCCGAATTAGCATCAATTCCAATTGTGACTGACGAAGTGATAAATATTCCGACAAGCCTTGAGTCTAAATCGCGGGCAGTGCCCATGGTGTAGCGGCAGTTAAACCCGAGCTCAACTAATTCTATAATCTAAATTCAAAGAGATATCAGTATGATACAGCACACAATAACTCAGATCTTCTATAAATTTGAAAAAAAAGATTTATTTTGTGATAAGGGAAATTTCACTGTGCATAGTATCCATTCTCTCATTGCTCTGTTCTCCGGCGACTTCCGTTTGGTACCAGAGCCCAAAGGATGAGCATAGATGCCATAAGAAATATAAGGCTATGGATTAGTCACCGGGGTGTTAGAGTGCACTTCTTACGTTACAAAATGAATGGCTTACACAGGCTGCAAGCTTGCGATTCCAAACTTCGATGCAAGCGCTCCGGTAATGAACGGAAAAAGCGCCGAACCCGCGAATCCAAAACTTGCGACCCAGCCGATGGATCCAGTAAGTAACCACGGAGGTATCAGACGTCCGGTCTCGTTCATGAGAATAGGATACATGGGACCGAGGGCGAATCCGACAAAGGATACAGCAACAGCGTCGCCAATAAGGGAAGGGACGAGCCAGACGATTAGTTCGAGACTAGTGGAGACGCGACAAAACCATGATTCAACTATGCATGGAACGCGAATCTTCCCTGAATAACGCACCCTATCGCCAGTGCCGTGTAGATGAATATGACGAGGTGCTCGCCGACCTGAATTCTCAGATAAGAGGCTTAGATATGAACATATGTTTTACGGTCGAACTACCTTTCTGTTGACCCACAAAAGAAGGACACGCCCGAGGGTTAGTCCTTGAGATATATTCAGATTATACAAAATATACCTACGCGATCGATACGTACCGCCGAAGAAACCTGTTGAGACATATCCTGATGAAGTACCACCGTGGCGGTCGTTGATAATATAGGTAACTGTCCAGCCTGTATGAATTGATTCATGAGGACATCTTTCACACAATGACCGACCGCGAAAGCTTCCCAACCTCCAATTGTTATCTCGATGCCAACATAAACTAGACTGAAGAAAGCCAGTAGATGGACTACTTTCTGACTCATAATTTGCTTATACTTGCTGTCCTTGCCGCTCGGTCCAACCTGTCCAGCAGCCTCTCCAATTTCAAGAAGACATTCTGAGTTTTTCAATAGGTCATTAAAAGCATCCTCTTAATTAAAATAACCAAGTTCGGGATTACGAACCGTCTTGTGTCTTCCCTCGGAAAACAAGTATGAGAAATGTCGTATTTATGACAGCTATGCCGAGTGAGACGATGAAGTGGTAATGCCAAAGCCGCGGTAGCTCTGCAAATTGAGTCGCCGAGAATGGAGAGCACACTGCACCAAAACCTTATGGCAGCCACTGAATTAGATGTGGCAAGGCTATGACTTAGACAGTGAGAGTGATTACCGTATAGTGCATGCATAAGACCCATTTTCGCAGCCGAGTTCTCCGATAGAGCAGCGACGAAACCGTTCGATTGTGCATCCTGATTAAAGGAACATTGAGCCTAGGCATGATTAATAAAAAGGTCTGCTAAATACCTGAAGAGCCATGCCCCATCCATTTATGAGATAAGCGAGACATAGTACAGGGAANGGGGGGTGCGGGAGCCATTATTGCATATCCTATTGCTTGGCCAATGGAGCCTACTATAATTGTCAGGTTGAGCTGGGATCAAGCCTGGACTATCTTACCCATGGTTATGACCTGCATCCACAAGTCTGAGTGTCGAATATTGAAAGACTCATAGGAGAGAAATATACCTTTCCAAATCCCCATCTATCTGTCATGTAAACGTTCATGGTGGCTCCTAAAAGGAATCCCTGCATGGACAAGTGATCAGTACAGTTGAAAAATAAAAAGGAACTTAGGCTTTTGATTGCTTACAATACAGTTCATTATAAAGGTAAGCGAGACGATCGTGTAGTTGATCTGCNAAAAAAAAAAGAATATATGAAAGTCAGACTCACTCACTAAAGATAAGGACACCTATAGTAGCTGGACAAACATGATAATATGCCTGAATGCGCGGGATGAGAGGGCCGGACGTCCCGCCATCCCATCCGGCCAAGAATAGAACAAAGCACAAGGCAGAAAACTGAATTCTTGCTTTCCGCTTCATTGCGGCACTCTTTTTCAACGAGTCCGAGCATTGTTGTTCCACTTCAGGAAGAGTGGGGGTACTGGACTCAGAGCCAACTACAGGCGTCTCGTGCTCTGTAGCCGGCTTCGAGTCACCTACGACGTCGCCGTCGTGGGACTTCTCCGACAAACGATGGGTGCTCCGAGTCGCGTCCGCTTGATGAATTTCAGCTATCGGGTCAGAGACTGCAGACATTGAGTCTGAGAAAACCAGCTTTAGATATAGCTTCACACAGCGTAGTGATTGACAGACAACGTGGCTAGTGAGATAAAACGAGCAGGGTGCATAGTTAGACGGTAGACAAATACACACTGCAGGCTACCCCAGACATTAAATGATACAAAGGGATAAACCTAGATGTAAGTCCGATATGCATATTCAGGACAGAAATATTCCACGTCGTTTCTCGGAAAACGGCGAGGTTTGCCGTCGGCCGTTCGTAAAAGTTACATGATACGCGATGGGAGAACCTCGGAGAATCTCTTCATTAACAAGCGTCTTCTGTGACTGTAAACTGTACGTATCCCCACTTGTATAACAAAATAATAGTAAAGAAATATACACTTGGTTCCCAGTTATGTAGCTACCGGTAGGGGAAAAGGCAACAGCAGAAAAAGAAAATGAGGGTCTACTCATTTTAATAGCTCGAACCATTGACCTGTCAGAGCAAGTCGATTAATTTCTCGATCTGTGGATAAATATACCGCAGCGGAGAAGACTCATACCTTATCCTTGAGTTGAGTAATAAATTGTTGGTAGCTTGGCATGACATCTGCGCGATCTTGGACGAGGCAGCTCAGCGCCCAGAGACGCAGTGGTGGCTCGCCATCCTCTTTTACGACATAGAGGTGCGGATAATATGGCCCGCGTCGCATCTCACGTGTTTTCGCAATGACAGCATCTACACGTTGCGAAAAGGGGTTCTCAAGCAGCGGCAATGTAGTCTGCAGGGTACGCCGAGGTATGTCAGAAAGATGATAGACGGATCATACCACGCTTGTGAACTGTTCAAATCACCTTGCCACCGCGGAGCTGATCATACGAAGGGAGGTCGAACACATCCATTACGAGCTGCGGGACTGCGTCCCGACCGACCCACAAAAATATTGTTTGTCCATCTTCAATCAGGTATAGACCATGGCGCTCCAAGCGCTCAGACGTGGGCGGAAGAAGAGGAGGCATGATTAGCCCACTCTCTCCCATGGTTCCAGCCTATCAATCAAAATTCATATTGAGATATGAAAAATGTAGAGCAGGACATAGACTCTCGCAGACGAACCTCGGGTGGCATGTTATGCAAGGAATAGAATGACGGGTAGATATAAGGAACTAGAAGCTGAGATGGCATTGACGTCAATAACGCTTGAGCGTAAGCCCGCAGGTCCGGGGGAATCTGAGCGCTTTGTCTGATTCCAACCTAATTCAAAATGGCAATCAAATTGAATTAGTAACGAGCGGTATCAGATTCAAAAGAAGTCATATGAAGGTAGGAGGAACAAAGAAACTCACATTTTTGAGTAGTCCAAGCAGAAGCATAGGGAGCATCTTCATGTTTTCAGAGATAGAAAGCTGGGCGCTCGCGCCCGTTCCAGCGGCAGTCATACTACTCTTATACGTGGTCAAGATTTCGACCATCTTGTTTATTACAGCGTCGCGCGCATCCTCAAGCTTATGCGAGAGTGAGCGTTCGACGGCCTTATTCGCAAGGAGAGTCGCGATGGCGACCTGGTCTGCTGAAGCGTAGACCTCAGATAGATTAGTCGTTGTCGGTAGGGCGAGTGTGACCACACGGATCCTACGTTCCCCTAGGGCGGCTCAGGATTCTGACTGAATTTCATTTGTCAAAATTGAAGCGTACCTGTGCACGTACTATGGAGGATAGCGGTCTGAAGCACGACAAACGGCTGCGTGATTGTATCCTCAATTTGAACTTCAATTGCGTACGACTGATCCTGCGGTACAGCTGGCATGGCCAAAAGATCCGTAGAACGGACAAAGAAATTGCCATGAAACGACGACATGCGCAAACCTGGAGCACAATGTCAGAATACCATAAGTTTCATTTTTTTAAAGTAACAAGTAATCCAGATTGCCGAAGAAATAAATGAGATTCTAACCTTTCGTTGCGCGTACACGCATGACTGCCTCAAGCATGATGGGCATGGCAATGACTTCGCCAAACTCGTGAGCAAACTTGATGGCATCTTCTGACTTGGCGGCATTAAAGGCCGGGTAGAAGTAAGTTTGGCCGGATGTGTAGTGTGGTAAACATGCTAATAAATGGATATATATGTCAATATAGTCGCTCTTTAAATGTTTGATTATATGCGCACCTAATGTTGCCACGTCTTGATAGGAGGCACTGAAAAGGAACATATCCACTGAAACTTGTGCTCGGGAGCAATCAATAGCGAAGGTCTTGTAGAAGGACGAGGCAGGCTGCAGAAGGCTCGATTCCTGTGACAGACGTCAGACGTCATTAATATTATACTGTAACGAAGAAAGCACACCTTCGCCGTGCCCAAAATTTTCGAGTCTTCCCTATTCTTCAGAGAACCTGCACCAAGACTAGGGATGCTAGAGGAAAGTACCACGAGTTTCCCACCGACAGCAGACTACAAAAATACATCCGTCAATAAAGCACCNTTTTTTTGCGATTTAAAATTGACCATTAGTTTGAAACCGGCTTGCATAGCAGGTCCCAAAGCACTCCCAACACTATGAGAGTCCTGGAACATATCACTTAGGCGACCGAGAAGTGCCTCAATGGACGCACGAGCCTCCGTTAAGTTGACGAGTAAATCGTTGGGTTTGGGAAGGAAGACATCATCCAAGTCAGACACAACCATCATAGTTGCGTCTGTGGATCCGGACTAATGCAAACAAGTAAGAAATCAATAATCGAAGGACCAAATAACTGCACACCGTCATCGAGAAGAAATACAATGCTACGTCGTACGTGATAATCGCAATCTTTGTCCTGTTGTCTTCGTTCGGAATCCTGTCAAGGGACTCGAGCAAGGTCCGACATGCAGTCGCAACTAAGCCAGACGAGACAGCGGCGTGGCTGACATCGATAAGGAAACAGTAGAATACGGGTTGCGGTGGGCGAACCATATACTCCGTTGGCGCAACAAATTCGACAACAGAATGGTTGAGTTCAGCACGCGCCCACCTGTCGCCAGGTTGATTCCGCTCTTGATCCCAATCGAACATCTGTGGTACCTCATTGGACATCATGCAAAGCGTGCAGCGCCATCTGTTCCCTCCGTCTATGAACTGCACAAAAGGGTTTATGTACGTCCTGCAACGACGGCAACGCGCGATGACCGTGTCAGTGACAAGCGGGACAGGTTGGTCACCCTCCTTCAATGAGCGATATGGGGTCAGCACGAGCCCGAATGGGAGCTTGGATTTGTTGAGTAGTGCTGACGTCGTTGGTACCGCATTGATTGTGCAACGCTGATACGATGGGTCCGCATTTGCAAATGGTGACGTTGAGATGCTTGCGTTCNGGGGGAAGGCGAATCTCAGGAGGAGGCGCGTGCAAAGCGCGGGGGTCGGGTGGTGCGGTAAGTAAATTGGTCGTGTATAATGCGAACGGCTTCTGCCCAGCACCGAGCCCCATCTGTCCAAATTGGTCTGTTACAGCGCCCATCTGCTGCTGAAAGCCGGCCTGCACATGAGCCGGTGCGGGAGTGCCGCCGAACCCAGGCGCGTTGATGTATTCGGGCTGTTTCGGAAATTGTTGCTGAACCGCGAACTGCTTTTCGGCAGCGAGGCCAGGCGTGAAGAGCTGAGGAGCTGACACGGGCTGCGCACCTACACCGGGAGCCATCCCTGGCGCGGGCGGCACTCCCGGGGCAAACGAAGAATCTACCCCGTACCCGTCTCCGCCGCCATAATACGCCTGCGTCGCACCAGCTGCATATTGCCGCCGTTTTGGAGGGTGCGCATTCGCTGCAGTCGCCGCTGACATCTGCGTCCCGCCTGGAGAAATCTGACCTGGAACTTCCCACTGCGTGCGTCCAGTAGCCGTCTCTGTCAAGCGCGTCGGCCTTAACAAGGCGTGCTCATCAGAGAATACAATATGAGCTCACCGATGAACAAGTATCTTTGATTATTTGCATCCCTGTAACTGATATTAGTAAAATTTCGAGCATGTTTCACGGAACAACGACGTGCCATTCTGCTGCCCAACCTAAGGGAAGCTGCTGTGCTGGAGATGCCATTTGAATGCAGGGAGGTGGAAAATCAAAGAAGACGTGGACAATGCCACGACGACCTCGTCCCAATATCTGAGCTGTCACATTGGTGTCACACTATACAAATTACATCTATGAATTCGTGAGGCACGTATGTAAGTACAAGATATTTAGCTTTAATATCAATTTTACAACAGATAAAAAGAGCTAGTACACAAAGCTCCCATTTCTCTTGGCCCAAGGTATGAATCGTCGCGGCATATGAACATTATTGACATTTATCGCGCCGTGCTCTGCTGTCCCGCAGTCCTCTCTCGCACCGCATCGACGAGGGGCGCGTCTGCAGCATTTGCAGCTGGGACTATCAGCTTTTGATCTGCCTTCCTACGCGTACTCCTTGTATCACCTGTGAATCCGATGTAGTAAATTTGGGACGTCTGTCCGCCGACGGCTTCACCCTAGGTAAGCAGATGAGTTCACTGACAACTAAACATAGTAAATTGCATCTTACAAAATGCAAAGATAAGGAGTGGATGCTTGCAAATGCGGCGGCGTGTAGTGGGTATTCTGTGACTTTCGTCGTGCCCTCGAGCAAGCTGATGTTCAGTTGAGGCTTCGTAGAATCCGCATCGGCAAAGTCGACGATATTTGGGTAATTCGCATATATTCGGAGATGACGGGGCGTCAGCTCTCCCCGACCTGCGAAGACGTTTGAGAGTTGAACAACCTCTTACAGATCCACTTAGCTACCTAAAGTTGCGTACCTAGCTTTAAAAGTATGGACCGTACTCTAACATTCTGCGCGAATGGCACATGTATGACGAGCTGGTCATCAATTCCAGAGTCGGCAAAGCGAGTCGTATCTTCACGGTCGTTCCACTCCTTAATGATAGCTTGGGCATCCTCAGGGACGCTGAGGTTCAGTCCGTGCACGCTTCAGGCAATACAGTCCCTGTAGTTACTTGTCAAGCAGCTAAGAAGAAAAGTCGAGCCACTCACCCGTCGCGGTCGATAACACTGTACAAATTCGCTGTCTCAGGTCCAGCCAGCTCCTCTTGTACTGGGGTTCCCGGCTCACCGTAGTGTTCAGACATGGTAAGCAATGTTAATATTAATGCAATCAGAAATTCAGTAGTTACCAGTAGGATTTATAAGGAAATTACTTCTAAATCCGGTATAACAGTTCTGGTCTAGCATTCTTCCTTGTAGGCTGTCAGCGACGATGAGCAGGAGCTCAGTTCTCCTCGCGCACTGTCGTGCCGTGCGTTTTGCCTGCTCGCCAACATTAACTTCTCCCACTAGACCTTTTCCACGCCATTTTTCAGACTTAACCTCGCCGCCGCCGTCGTCATCATCGACCTCAATACCGGACTCTGGGTCATCAGAAAATGGCGAAACTGACGACCGTCGTATAAAATTTCCTGATTTGATGCAGACCGATGTCCTTTATGACTCTATGCACACTGAACGCTACCCTAAACGGCTGCGTTCACCTATCCGTGGGACATTGAACCTCTATAACGACCCGTCATACATGGCTGTCGACCAGGAACTCAACGAATCGGTTGCCGCGAACGAGGCGAACGAGGCGAATGAAGAAAAGAATCCGGCTATGTTGGTCCAGCATCTTCAGCAGTGCGCAGTGCATAAATACCCTCTTGTCAAGCGGCGAGTGACACAGCAGACGGGCAAGGGCAAGAAGCACCGCATGTATCAACTTGTTGTCGTTGGCAATGGCGCAGGTCTTGTTGGATACGGTGAGGGAAAACATGACGAGATGAGCGAGGCATACAGTAAGGCGCATCTCGAGGCATTGCGCAACATGGACACTGTCGAGCGCTTTGAACAGCGCACAATTTGGACTGACATGTCAATCAAGTTCGGCTCGACGCGTATTCTCATGCGACCACGACCTGTCGGCTTCGGTCTGCATTGCAACCCGAACATCCATCAGGTGCTCAAGGCAGCAGGCATCAAGGATGTGAGCGCGAAGGTGTGGGGAAGCAGGAATCCAATCAACGTGATCAAAGCGACATGCATGCTCATTCAGTCTGGGAATGCGCCGCTCTCGATGGGCAATGGTATTGGTGGGAAGGGGAAACGACTAGATGCGGGGGCTGGTATGCGAGGAAAGGAAGCTATTGAACGGGATAGAGGACGGCAACTGGTTGACGGGCGGACGTGGTAGTTCTGAGTTCTGAATTGCCTAGTATCCCTTTACATTTCTCTCCCACCCTATGCGGCACTTACGCGGAAAGTACATTAGTATTCAGGGTAAGCTTGTGGAAGCCAAACGAGATCCCATATATACGGGAAATCGCAATAAAATAAAATGAAGAAAACACGAAAGACGAAGGAGATGCGTGACAGTGACTGTCAGTACTAGTAGTGCAAAATTTTGACCAGGCTTTCAGGAAATCGCAAGCGGGTTTTGAAGTAGTGGTCTTCTCTTCGTGCAGGGGAGAATTATATAAGTAATGGCTGCCCATGCCAGTACTAGTGTCAGTGATTAGTATGTGCCAGTAGCTGGATGTGTTCTACTACTAGTAAGTATTGACCAGGGTCGGTAGCCCATAATGACACGAGCATATCTTCCTCGCGAACTATGAAGGCTGCTTCGGAGACCTCACTGGCATGGCGATCCAGAAAGCCACGTTGCCGTCCGCACTTGCGCTCACAACGGTACTATGGCTCGGGTGGCTCATGCTGCTTGGACAAGCATATATACCTGCACTGCCATCTTACCCAGCGCGTTCGTTCATAATATTCGAAATGAAAATACGACGGGAGTAAACACGGACTGTCTATCAACTATAGTGAGTTCCCGTTAGACTTTGTCTATTGGTTTAGGGTGTACTAGTACTATTTGTCATCTCTTTATATAATTATCCAACGTGATCGAAGCCAAGTGAGTGCACACACACAGCATGCGTGAAATAATAAAATAAAGAAAATAAAGAAAAAAGGGGAAAAGACGCGACGGTTACTGGTCACAGCACGTGTCTCCAGTAAAGCGTGTCACGTAATACGCGTGTCTGTTGGTTTGCGGCCGGATTATCTAATGGAAGTCCGCTACAGGCATTTCAAGCGTGGCTTCTGCGACTTGACTTTCAGTTCCTACCTCCACGACCTCCTCATCAGCGACAGTGACATTCACAGCTCTCTACGCTACTCTTATCAGGCGTCGTCATTGTCGTCCCCTTACCGCACGCTCTATATCTTGTCCTGTCCACAGCGCTATCTCAACATATCCTACCTACGTCCACGCTGCGAACCACGGCCACACTACCAGCCATCTTGCTTCATCATGTCATCGCGTACTTTCTCCGTCTTTCAAGATGAGCCAACCGTAAAACGCCCTCTTCCACTGGGAAGGTCAGCTTCGGCTTCTGCCGTCCTCATGAGTACATCGTCAGCGCGCGGAGAGAATGCCCTGTCATCCATACGCACCGTAATCGTCCCCATTCCTGAGAAGGAAAATCTCCATCCTATCACCGGCCTCGGCGTTGGTTCCACATCAGCGAGCAAGAAGCGCAAAGCATCTGAGTCTAGCAGTGTGCTAGCCACGAAGTTGCTTGCCAAAACCTCCGATTCCGGAGTATGTAAGGCAAAGCGTTCAGAACTCAAACGCAGCTCCTCTCTTTCTGTGAAGACAAAAACTAAGAGAGAGCCAGTGAAGGAGCCAGTGAAGAAAGGCCCCGAAGCGAGGAAGGCTGCCGCAGGCGGTGATGGCTCTTCTGCCCAAAAGGTTTTATCGCTGTCTCGCAGGCCTCCTAAGACTCTTGAGCCCGTCTCAGAAGAGACTGATGACCAAGCTCCTGCTATCCAAGCCTCCAAAGATGAGGCCAAGAACATCACGCAGGCGGTGATTGATGCGCGCTGCTACGAGCTGACAGTGTCCCCACTCGCTGACGTCACCGATGCATATGTGCAATCGTCGGAGGCATTAATATTGTCGCCCAAGAAAGTTGAAGAGGTGAAGGATGAGGACCTTCCAGAGTACCGTACGGTCAAGGAGGTCAGTGTATGGGGTGCCCCTTGAAAACGCTCGTTGAACTGACATTTAGACATTACAGGAGTCTGGCTTTGAAACTCAAATCCGCGATTATTTCTCGTCCGAGGGTTCCCGCTCGGGTTCTATCTCCTCATTCCCGAGCTCGTCCAGCGTCTCAACCTCTTTCTTCGACTCCGTCGATGCGTTCCAGTTGCACAGCTCTAACTTCTCTAACTTTGAGAAAGACCAGGATGT
Organism: Phellinidium pouzarii; assembly: GCA_004802695.1. Classification (NCBI taxonomy): domain Eukaryota; kingdom Fungi; phylum Basidiomycota; class Agaricomycetes; order Hymenochaetales; family Hymenochaetaceae; genus Phellinidium; species Phellinidium pouzarii. The sequence goes on from SGPK01000014.1 coordinate 119,455, forward strand.
GCCGTCCACGCCGAAGAAGCTCAAACGCAGCGCTACTCTTCCAAGTATCCCGACGCAATTTAAGGGGATCTCTGCACCTGGTGATTTCCCTATGCTGTCCACGCCAGAGCGCAAGGAGCTCTATGCCACGTTTACATTCACGACCCCCAAGTCATCACCTGGCCGCTCCAGGTAAATGTTGGGAGCGAAACATGCGATGCTCGAGCAGTAGTGCTCTTCGATCCCATTGCTTTCAACGTCGTCGCCCACATTCTCGGTATCAAATCTAGTCTCAAGATTCTGCGTTGCCGCTTCATGCCACAAACAATACCTCAAAAGGACCCTCGCGCAACCACCCTCTCGCAAACATTACTCACAGATACATCCGTCCTCGGTCTTCGCCAATGTCAATCCGCGGATACGAACCATGCAATTCAATGTCTCAATATCAGTCTTGAATATCAGCGTCAGCGACACGCCTGATCGAACACGTACAAATACATTGCCATCACCGATCGCCGTCTCCGTGGGGCTAGCATCTGTTTCTTTTTTTTTAAGTCTTCTTTTTCCCCCATATCCCCTTCACCCCTTTCTAATGTATAAATTTTTATTCCGCTTTTATCCATCATTTCTTTTAACCTTCCATTGTGTCCTGGTCCAACCACTCATACGCATAATCATTTACTCCTCTGCCTGAAGTCTCATGCAATATCTCTGTCTTTGTCTTGATTTGTCGGAGCCTTTATCTTTCTGTTTGTTTCTCAAGTCTGGATTGTTCACGACCCTAGTAATGGTTTACATCGGAACTTGTCTGCGTTTTACAAAGGAGCGCGCGCCTGATAGGTGGACAAGCCGCATTCTTCTCTACTTCATTTTATCGCCCATTCAGCTCTCGTCTACCTACCCCTCATATCTATTGCACTCGCTTTGTATCCTGTATCAATAGGCATAATCAACGCTGTGCAATTTTTCTTTCAGAATTCTTTGTTCGCTTGCAATGACGTCATTGACTGGTCTCTTGATTGATGTAGGTGGACGCGACGCGACGCGACGCGTCGATCATCACGTGCAGCTTGCGTTAGTGGAACACCGGTCCGAGACTTTTCGTATACTGGTCTGTTGTATAAACNAAAAAAATACTAATCACCTTGTAAAAATTTTCAGAGACAAAAATAAAATAAGGAGAATAGAACTCATCATCATACTGTACCTTGATCAAATCTTCTTAGATCAAAGGAACGGAAGAACGGAAGAATGGAAGGAAGAGGAAGAAAAACGAAATGACTCGGAATGCACATTCTCTTCCACTACACTACTACTACGTAAATTTCGCCCGTTTGCCCTGTATCTTCTTTGCTTTTACAAATTTCGGACAGACATTGATGCAAAGATCCTCACANTTTTTTATAAGTAAAGCAGAGAGGATCGTCCTGGATACACATATTTTGTACTATACGGTATCACGGTGCGGTATCCAACGTTGCCCGACTTCATCTCCGAGTCCCCTTCCAATTTTCCGTTTGACAGGTGAGTATTGCCTACGATAATTCACATAACCTATTGCGCGTCGTACCTCGGCGGACAAGTAGAAAATCAAATCAATCAAAAGCCTGTAAGGCAATGATTCTGTGTCCTTTATGCACTTGAGCGTTGAGCGAAGNCCCCCCGCGACGTCCTTAGAGCGGTGAACCTGTACGGGGTGGCTGAAAAAACCCTGTCCTGATATAGAGCGGCAGGAAACAGGCCCGAGTGTTCCAGAGTGTATTGGGAGAAGAGAGAGAAGACACCTCGGCGCAGGAAGAAAACAAACAGGCAGAGCAGACAAATGCAAGTGAAATGCGTGTAACCAGTAAAAATAGGTGCATACTCGCTAGAGAAAAACGTCAGCAAAGAATAAAGCTCCAGTTTTGATCGTGAACACGACCTCTCATTATAAAGAAAAAGCACGTAGAAANTTTTTTTACGAAGAAGAAAAGAAAAACTGGAGAGGAGGAAAGAAAGGAGGCAGGAATTCGGGAGGCAAGGGAGGCAAAGTCAGAAGAAGATCGTGACGTCAAAGGCCTTCCATCTGCGCATCGAATACTCCGTTTGTCCGCCTGGAGGAGTACTCCTCTATCTCGAGGTCGAGGTCCGCGATGCTCTTTTTGACGCGCCGCGGGCCCTTTTTCTGGCGCTTCCGGGTCGGCCCTGCAGGTGTCCGTGCCATTGCGCGCAAAGGCGGTTGGTACGGCGAAGGTGCGACTACTGGTCGTCTGCCATGTGGATAGAGCGAAGTACAATGACAAACATCGACGTAAGGGATAGAAATAAATAGTAACCTCCTGTAAATACTCGGGAATCTGGTATGGGTACGGTGAATGCTTACTTTGATCCTGCAGGATTTGACGGGCGTGGCATCGCACGCCTAGGTTGCTGTTGTTGTTGCCGCTGCTGCTGTGACGAAGAGGCACCTGAAGCAGGTCCGATACGTTCGAAGAGGGACATCGCTTTGGGGGCTCTAGGAGCGATGGGCGCGTTCGCAAGCGGTTGTGACAGGAAAGCGGTGCGGTCGAGTACGACTTCGAGCTTGATGGCGCGCTCTTTCAGTATCAGGAAGGCAAAGCGGCCGGTCAGATTCTTGTGAACGAAACATGNTTTTTTTAAATAGTAAATAAAAAAAGAAGTGATAGTGAGAAGTGGCAACTCCAAACGAAGAGAGACGAGGAAAAATAGTGGAACAAAGTATAGGGAAGGGGAAGGGGGAAGAAATTATAAAAAGCGCATACATACTTCCATCAATAACTTTCCCATCATACCTCTCACTTGCCCTCGCAGCGTCGACGCCACGCATAAACGCGACGAGCGCCATCCCGCGCGGGAAGCCTTTCGCGGTGTATATCATGAGCGACTCGTGTGGATTCACTGGTCCGATCGTCTTCCGCATCAGGTCCTTTAGAAAAAGGAGGACGGGTCAGTAAACGCATATTTGTACATAGCAAGAGAGCGTTGACGTTAAGGGAGAGCTCGAGAAGAGGAAACTGAATGAAAATGCAAAGGCAAAATTCCTCAAGTTGACCAACGCCGCCATCGGTTCCATCGTATCGTTCATGCTATTCTTTCACCGCGTACAGCATCGAAGAGGACACGGAAGCGAGGCACAGAGAAACAATCTCCCCAGACGATCACCGTCCATCGTCCATCACCCAACGTCTTTCATCCTCCTTCCAATTCTCGCTCCCAAACACTCAAACACATAAACAAAACCCCAACTCACTACAATCTCCGCCTCCGCAACATCCGCCGGCAAATTGCTCAACAGCACCTTACTCCCCAGATCCGCACCTGCGTCGTGCGGGATATTACGTGCGCGCCACGCC